>MNCL01000240.1:0-158458 GCA_001932985.1 Proctacanthus coquilletti
CTTTATAACCCTCTAAAAGGGTATGATACCTTTAAAGTCATTTCTATGTGCCACAAATTAACAATTCAAAAGCCACTCAACAAGGCTGTGGCCATGAGACTGTCTCCCAAAAGTAATTTCACGTTTCAGTGTTTTTGTTGGGCTAAATTGTGACAGTGAATGACCTCATGTGTCTCCTCCAGCGTCCTGACACCTTTTCATGATAAGCTCTAACGACAATATGAGGCGAACGTGCGGAGAATTCCAGTTCTTTATTACTTTGCTGAATTCGCGAAATGGCTCGAGGGTCGGCGATTAATCAATCCCCAGAAAGTCGTACCCACAATATCTCCTTCTTATGAATATTATCTACATATTTTCACATGCAGACAGTTTTATCGTCCAAAGTGATTTGGGTAATGGTTAAAATTTAAAATTTATTCCATAGTTGATAGGTACTTAGATTAACATGGTTGCTACGCAATTATCCAAAAGAGAGACAAATATTATTTCTAAAACTATCGATGATCAGAGCCAAATGTTCCGTAAAATGTTTATGGAATTGGACGTCATTTAAGAGTAACTATTCCCAAATTGAATCCACATCTCTTTGTCTGCAGTTTCACTATAAAATATTCACGCAAAATAGGGTATTTATGCGGAGAGGCGAAACTGAGGCGGAAAACTATTACCCCCATGTGTATATTTGAGTCCTTTCAGCTCTTCGAGAACCCTGCTCGGAATACTCCAAAGATTGCTTCATCATAGCTTGAATACTCAAATTGAATTCGTTTAAGCCCTTTGCGAACAGGGTGCGGGGTATCTTCTTTTCCGGGGAAATTTGAAATTCCTCTATCAGTCTGGAACCAGGCTTATTGGATTAAAAGTTTGTCGAAAATTGGCCCTACAGGAAAATTGCATACGGAGTTAACCTCATTTAGAAAAAAAAAGTTTGTACTGCTCGTCCAATGTTGTAATTTTTCATTTATAAAATTTTTAGGTTTCAGAAAATCTCCTCCGGGTGAAAAGGTTCCTCGTTTGGGTAACAAGTAAAGAGAGGAATTTTCCCACCGTTATTGAAATTGATCCATACCTCCTCGTACTTGATAAATCCTTTACGCTTTCAACGATTATTTTACCCTTGTCATCAAGCCATATTTGATAAATTTTGATTAATCGACTGTTGGAACTTAAAGTTACTAGATAAAACTAATGGGATTATCGTTCGTTCGATACGACAGATCTTATAACTATTACAATATTTTAGTAATTACTCAATCACTTCCAAGTTTCCGTATCTGTTTCACAAAAATTGTTGTTAAAGCTATAGATTTCTATGAAATTTATAAGGAATACTAAAACCATATTCTAAAATTCGATAGAATAGGACTTTGCGATGATATGATTAAATTTAAAGTTTCATAATAAAATAAAAATACGTTATAATAGTTTATAATTAAAATAATCAAAGAGTAAACTTATTTATTGGAAACTATAAAAATAAGGTTTAGAAGTATGGTAGACCACCACACCTCAGACAAATGTTTTTATAAGGGATGATAAAAGGGATATGGTCAAAATACGTGGTTAAAAAATTTTGCATCCTGTTGGGATGTTGTTGATGTATGCTGCGATAGTTGGATGGCATGTTCTCCAACTAGATAAAATATGTACCAGACAATCTCCTCGACAAGGGCTTCAATTATGCCATAAAAGACCGGGTAGATAATGTTAAAATCCTTCGTGGTCATAAAATGCGAATTACTAATGTATTATATCTGGACCCTAATGTTTAACTTAATAGTAAGAATTAGTGCGTCCTTCTGGAGTATCTTGTATAGGAAGGAAGAGGTTATCCCGACTTTTAAAGCCCATGGAAACAATATACCGCAGCAGATTAAAAGCTTATCCCACAAGACCATTGGAAGTGTTGTCTGCTCCAGAAAAGTTAATTTCCTCCCTGTTCCTAATTAGCTTCGCCTTTTTTTAATTGCTCGGTTTTTAATTAAGTGCTCCACCTGCCCGTCATATCTTATTCCGCCATAAAGTTGGGCTCGAAACGTCTTACAATGGGACCGTAATTACCTTTATGCAAATGGAACGCACACCTTAAAAGGTAAGTAGTGTCCTGTCTCGCTGCGACAGCGCTAATAGTTCCAGACGGTATCACAGGACGGTATGTTTTTTTCCTCTCAAAAGAAGATTTTTATTAACGAGGACATTCTAGGAGGAGAGACGACCTTATTCAATACCTACAATTGCGCAGTGAGTATTTATTGTACACTCTCAAGTTTTTTACACTAGGAAGGAAATTACTTCGTGACCATGACCTTGTTTATTTTGTTGCCTCGACAGTAATAACAAAAGACGTAATTTCGTACATTTTTGTACCATTCGAAGAAAACCCATTATTAGAAAACCCATTTTTTTATATATACTTTCTTTTAACCAATCAATCAAAAAATGCATGTTATGTTTCAGTATTTCGTGTATGTATTTTATGATCAGAAAATTTCCTTTTATATTTAAGTTACGATAATTAAATAAAATTAATTAAAATAAAAATTAATAACCTTAGAAAATTTTATAATGTTTGTGTGTAATGCAAGAAATACAAAAATCATTGCATAAATTTGGAAAAGGCTTTCTTTGTTAGATAGTGCTTAAGTCAATTTAGAATATAAACCATTTTTTTAATTTGTTATACTCAAATTAAAAAACTTATAGGTATTTATTACAATGTATAATGTTTTATACTAAAAAATCACGAATCTAATGTCTTGATTTTCATTGAAAGTTTTCATGTTGAAGCTATAGAAAGCCAAAATCTGTAGATAAACGGAAGATTCCAGTTTTGTAGACTCTTCCTCAGAAGCTTACTGAACTAATGAAAAAAGATATCTTAAAAGGATATTTGAATTCTTTAGAATTTTATTAAAATTAATTTATATTATGGTTTTAATGTTTTGAGGAGTTGAATAAAAGTCTATAAGAATCCAAACATTTATACATATTTTTTAAAGAATGAAAACGAATGCAATTTTCTGAATAAATACCTACTCCGTAGGTCAAGGAAGCTCATTTCTATTCTTCGGTTTACTTCATCTTTGTAATGTATAGCATTATCGCGTAAATTTCTCTATTGAAAAATAACCCACTTTCAAGAATAACCTGTGTATTGGCGTGAAACAGTCACGCACTACCACAGGAATTCGTTCTGGAGCCAGTCTATTATTTCAATTGGAGAAGTAAAACTTTTCAGCAGAGTCATTTCTAATGCACAAAAGAAGTTTTGACTCCCACCCAAGACGTTAACAACGTCACAGAATCTACGTGCACTTGCAAATTTCTGAAGTCCGCTGAAGTCTCTGTAGGTGAATTATATAAAATCAGGTGAGCTCTGAAGAAATTCCCATGCAGTCAAATGCTATTTCTGTTGCTGGGGTACGCATGCAAAGTCCTTGTAGGCCAGAGGAATTTTGCGAGGTACGATCAAAACCATTGTACAACTAGAGAAAAAATGCCGTACACAGTACGACAAGATGAAAACCATAAAACAATGACATCGAATGTGGAATGCAGGTGTGTTGTTCAAAGGTATGGAAATGCAAGAAATGCAAGAAATGCAAGAAATGCAACGCGTTATGTACGGGTTATAATTAAATTAAATTCACAGGTACCGTTCCGTGTAATGTTTGCAAGGAATAATTATTTCTTGCCGCAATCTGCCTTCTCGACACCTTCCACACAGTTGACATCGTCATCAAGTCAGCACAGGGTGTGTTTAGGTGGCGGGTGGTTATTGTCTTCGTGAATAGTTAATAAATTAGAAGCGTCTGAGTTTAGAGTCACTTAACGAACAATGGTGCAGACAATACACCGTCAGGGTTCCAGATCTTTGAACTCAGTCCTGCTTTTTTTCTATTATCGAGAATTTTCCGGGTAAAATTAAATTTACACATGTAAAATAAATCGGCATACCCAGAACCTTTAAATTAATACTATTGAAATGAGAAATTAAATAATGTAATCTAAGTCTTGAGAAATTCAGATAGAAATGGGTTTTATTACAAATTCAGTCGGAACAGTTTCGGGAAAATAAATTCGGAATCGTACTAGATAAAAACTAATTTTCGATTTAGGTTTTCATTGACTTCCTTTGTCACATTTAATTGTATTATCATATTGTTCTACATTGATGCTGTCTTAATCTAATCAAAGTGGACTATCAAATCCTGAACTTTGGCTTTTCGTTTCAGTCATACGCAGGACACAAACAAAAACGTGCTATTAGCTTAAATTATTCAAAAGCAAATGTAGAGATAAAATTTGATTTAAATAAGATAAAATAAATCGAGTTTAGTTTATATACTTGTGTTCTAACTAATAAAGAATTTAAAATTTAATATTAAAGATTCTGTTTCTTATCTCCATTTTATCCCTTTGAAATAATTTTAATGTTTATTTCATATAATAATATTTGTTCACATAATATTTCTAGACTGTCCAGATTTCAGACTAGCCAGGAATTATTTACAATTTAGTCAACAAAGTTTTGTGCTTGCAATACACATCATTAAGGATATGTTGTGTGTCATTGTGGCAATAGCAAAAGTACACTAGGGCTATGGAACTTGCAAAACATTTGTAGGATGCCTTGTGTATGTTTCAGAGAATGGTCAGAAGTTCGGTGGTGACTTTGCTAAACTCCACAAACTGGAGTTGACCAATTTGCTTAACCTGACTTGACTAAGTTGAGCGAATTTGTGAAATTTGCTAATGTAGACCACAAACTTGGAAAACTAAAATTTCACTAAAAATTTAACGATGGCACGAAGATAAAAGCAAAAGTTTTCACTTTTAAAAACAATTTCACAATAACATTAGGAAAGATGAATTGCATAAAAACCCTTGAATTATTATTTATTAATTTATTATCACGTAAAGCTGCATAGAGAAACTAATTTTACTTTGAAATTTTAATAATCTTTTTATTGTTTAAGTGAGCAATTCCTTTTAAAAGGTTCTTTGAAAATTATCACGGGTTCAGTTAGCGGGGCTAATGGTCTTGTATAAATAATAAATCGGAAACGTCTGAGTTTGACACCACTTGAAGGTCTATAGCGACACGCAACTTAAGTAAGGCTGTTCTAATTCGAAGTATCTAATTAAACTGAGAAAAACAATTTGTCTTTGCTTGAAGTAATATCAGTTCTGTCGTCAGTATAAGAACGCGAGTTTGCCATTTTCACATTTTTCGCAGATGAAAGTCCTTAAAGTTACAACACTTTTAAAGGTAGTACTTATTCACTAGTGACCCTAAAGATGCCATGGTTGGCTAAGATTTACGAAAACACATTTTCTTGCAAAGAAGATTTCTTGAGGTTCCCTCAACCTTAATAAAACACCCCCGTAGCTAATAAATATCTGTAGAGCCATTATGAAAACGTCCCTATGTATTTCCCAGTTGAAAGCCTGCAAAAGGAAGACCTTTGCAGCCCTTCCTTGCAATGCATTCTTGCTTTAATGGCTTACACTTTTCGTAAGAATATGTGGTAGTTCCTTTACATTGGGCTCTAGGGAGGGTCTGTATGGAAGACCTGATGGAAGGGACCGGGTTGGATTAGTGCAGACTTCTGTGTGAAAATAATCTCAAGACCTCACATTTCTAAGGAATTTTCAGAATACCATCGTCACAGGTGTAATATCCTGCCGTCCAACCAATCTCTGTCCTTAACTGGAGGCAGAATATTCAGGTGAAAGACCATTCGAGGGCTGGTTATGTCATCATTGGGGACGACGATATGCATGCATCTGTGGGTCAGGAAACATTCAAAGTATTCCAAAACGAACCAAGGTGGAGTATCCTGAGCGTATTTGCTTGGGACAGTTATGGCGTCGATAAAACTTCGCAGGAAGCGTGATATTTCTTACTTCGCAGAGAAATATTTCTTAGCCCTCAGGACATATTTCCTTGGCAAGAAATGCGCCTCATTTAGCAGCTCCTTCCTGCAAACTCAGATTATTACTGCCGATTTATTTGAAAAGCAGAGTCTTTGCTGACTGTGAGTGTTTTATAAGGTAACTTATGTTTATTCAGTTATGCGGAAACTGAGTAAACGAAAGACATTCCTAAGGAATGCTACGTCAAAAGGTATTCTGTTCCTTATTTTTGCCAAGGTAAACAAAAATGAAGAAAAATTCTGCTGATCGCTGAAGTTTAGAACTCTGAACATTATGACATTCATACAAAGACAACACATCGTTCCATTATTATCTGTCCAAAAAATTGTTGTTTGTACTTCCAGTTGAATTAAAAAGTTAAAAATCAACATGTTTCTGTTGGTATAAGAAAAGTCTATGAAATCTTAAAAAAATTTCCGAAATTTAGGTTCCACAAATTTCTTTTAGAGATCTTACTTTACTTTACTCTTTACTTTATTCGTGTGAATTAAATTCCATTCTTTCCATTACTTTCAAAATGTTGTATACTTTTAATGCATTGTAATGTATAAAAGTAAGAGATCCGAAAAATTTGTGCATGTGAACTGGGAAGATTAATTTTATCTTAGAGAACAAAGAATGATTTTTCTACCTAAGTTCACAGTAACTTTTCTCACGAATTTTATTCTAATTTGTAATTAAATAAATTATTTTAAAATTTGAAAAATTTGAAATGTATTACAAACCCAAATTCATACAAATTTTTATTCAGAAAAAAAAAATTTATAATCGCACAAAAGTAGAAATAATCTGAGAAACGATATCTCTGAAGTGGTTTATCAGAGAAAAAAGGTACCATGTCAAAAAATATAAACGTATTTTTCGTTATACGCAGAAAATTACGATCTTGCCAATATTATTTTTTTATTAAGAGATTCAAAATATATAATACACCTAATTTTTAAAATATATTACAAAACGAGTTTGTATTAAAGACGTTCAAATGATTTTGCAACTACCGCCGTGTTCATATTTTAAAAGGCCTATTAAAATAGCTAACATTGATTGGAATCTCAAAAACGATAAGACTTGATAAATAAGCGCGTTGTGACTATAATGTATATTAATATATTACTATTAACTACGTTAATACTGGTTTTATTGAAAATTGCAAACAATAGTAGATAATCTGTCACTATCCCTGCAAGGCCAAATGAGTTCACCGAAAACAGCCAATTTCCCTAATAAAGGGGTAACGTTTGTAATTTCTGTTAATTCACCTGTAGTTGATAAAATCACGTTCCCCAACTTATTTCTGTCCTAATCCCCAATAGAGCGGCATTTAAGGTATACACGCATGTCGCGGATGTGTACAAGCAAACATTCAATTGTTTCATGCTATAACTTAAAATAAAACAACGCATTTAATCAAAAACAAACAACGTTTGTGTACTTATTTTGTTTTCATAAATAATAAAAAAATTGTGGGTGTTGCGTGGATGCCGCACCATCTCGCTGAGGCCGTGTAAAACGATCATAAAAGTGTTCAAAATTTCGCACAGATTTACCACTGCATCGTCGTTGCGTTTTTGTCGGCCTTTAAAACTCCTAAAATTTACGACCGGGACGAAATGTGGTCTGTTTAGAATACGGGACGGGATTCCGGACTTTTCCCGGAAAATAAAAAAACAACTCGATGACTTGAGAACGGTAATCTTGTACAATTACTTTCATTAGAGGGGCTATAAAAAGGCGGGGCACGCCGCCTTGGCCACCGGTGACGAAAACCAGGTCAGAACCGTGAGTAATGATCGGCGCCCGCAGCTTGTCAACATATTATCGGTCCAAATTCACCGCGCGTGTTTTCCGCGGCAGTCGTTACAATCGGGCCAATAAAAGATATAAAAATGTATCATAACGCGATCGTTAAATTCCGCACTCGAACGCATATCTGATTCGCAGGGGGTGGGCGGACGGGTCCCGTGGTTTTGTGGTTTCAGGGAGGAGTTCCACGAGGTGTCGGTCAATAAAATTAAATCACGGCCGGGTGTTGACTTGCAAAATAGGCCGCTGACAGGACGTGATAAACACGCGCTGCGAAAATTTACACAGCCCATGGATTAAATTGATTAGAAAATAGTCGTCAATTAAACAAGCCTCGCGCCGGTGGGTTATCATCACATAATCGGCGCGCTAAGACAGCGGCCCAGGGTGATTCTTTCAATTAGACAAATAGCACACACTCGGAAATTAATTAATGGGAATTAGCCGGGCAAATAATTTACACGCTAGCGGCGTTGTGTAATTCTAATTCTTTGCTCTTTTCGCCAATTAGATCTCTTATCAATTAAGACCTATTCAGGGTTTCCTTCCTTCGGAAGATGAGGGCGACGTTAAAGAGGTGGGAATCGATCTGCCATCTGGTTATGACAGTACTTATAAATCAAAATCACGGAAGGGGATAATTAATCTGCGAGAGAGCGGTGCAGTGGCACTATTTGCAGTACTTCCGCAGCAACATTAAATTACCACTTCGATGAAACCTCGGAATTAATTATTAGTTTGTGTTTGAGCAAAGAAGGCATCGGACGGAATCCCCAAGGGTCGGGATTTGTTTGCATACCTTGCCGCGGTGTGGGGCTCTGTTAATTGAAGGGATATTGTGGAGCCCTTTAATAAAATGAGTAAGAAGGAGTTTTGGAACACACGGGGTAACCATCATTACGAAGTGTATATTTACTTAACTTCAGTTTCCAGGATAATTGCCATAAGCACCTTCAACTGAAAGTAGGAAATTACTAATTTTGCTCGTATGTAGCTTGAAAGGAACATATGAGGGGGGATCAAGAAGTTCAAGGAGTACGAAGACTAAATGGGGACGGAGTGTGCTTTAGCGAATTAATATTTAATTAGTAAACTATTGTTAGAGATTCCTTGCTTTTAACGAACTTCTAAATATGGAGTAACTAACTGCAAACAATGCAGATAAATTTATTTATTACTATTTAGGGGAAATGAAAATTATTTCGTATTCTAGCAAAAATATGCACTTTTCACAGAAACAATAAACTTGAATAAGTTTTCCGAGATGTTCCATAATTTGTTCCTAATTTTGTTGGAAGGTAGACGGATTTGTCTCGAAGTAGGTACCTATCTAAGTAAAAAGAGCATAAATATTCCACAACGGCATGGAGAGAGACAATTGCTACTAATCGCTTCGATATGGTATTCGTAGTATTCAATACTGGTGGATGAAGTCGCAGTAGGTTTTATATGAAAACGGCTTAAACAAGCAGCGAATTATGGGAGCAGTGTCCGTCAGAGTTAACTAGCCTTTAAGGAACAGTTCTCTTCTATTCTGTATTTAGAGAAGCAACCTACCTATCTTTTCAGATGGAGAGTAACTATAAAAAGATAAAAAGTTAAAAAGTTGTATTGATTTTTTTCTCAAATGATTCATATGATGATGAAGAGATAAGAACATATGTTTGTAATTTTACAAAGGACAAAAAAAGACTCCAAATGACTAAGACGTGAACTATCAAGTGTACATCACTATCCTCAACCTTTAATCGAAGAAGAAAAACGTGAAATCCGACTTCCGGCAACATCTCAATTTATGTCCAAAAGAAAAAAATTTGTACTCTAAATGCCATTGATAGCGTGTGACACTCAAACGCAGCATGTGTTACACTGTTCCGACGCTGTTCCCGATAGTGTTTCCGTCTTGGATTCCAGAAATAATAACGGAGACCGTTGGATAAAAACAGACCGCGTATCAGTTTCACGACCTCATGAGTGCTCAAGTGGAATTTTATTTGCCTAGTCGAATTTCACTCGGACCAGTATTGGAGGTTTTTGTATCTTCCTGGTTTATCCAAGCTGCATTCCTTGGCACTTTTTTACCGGGGAAAAAAAAAGCGATAAGCTCCCGCGGGGCTGGTCTGCATCCAGAAACAAAGGGATACAAGTAAGGAACTTTTTTAATAAACCTTTGACTGGGCCGACAGAGTTCCCTCTTATTACGCGACTGCCATATTTAACACATTGTAATACGCTCTGGACGTGCTGTCCGTACAAAGCGCGTAGTAAAATAGGGTTTTTTTCTAGAACCTGTGTCGTCCTCTAAAATGCACTTACAAAGCAACTTGATAACTAGCGGAAACTGAAAGTTCTTGCTGCATAATTAATTTAGTTTTAAACAGATAGAACGACTACGTGCTACGGTGAAATGTGTAAAGGGATGAATAGTTTTGTTGCAGATTCCACATACCCGTTCCCACTCGGGAATTAAATTTTATTCTGCTACCTTTCGAGGCGTGAAAAGTTATTCAACTTTTAGTAATGCGATCGCTCATTTTAACTTGCACGGATTTTGAAGAGTTTTGAGTTCGTTTTTGTGATATTTCAGTATTAACTATTAAGTAATAAGGATTTTAAGCTTAATTTTGCCCAGAGAGATTTTTCATACTCTATTTGTTTAAAATTACTCACAAAAATACATTTTAATAATATGAAAACGTATGTTTGGAAACTTTGTATACTTTAGAAAGTGGTTTTATGGTAATAACACAAACACAAGATGCATTTTACAATGTTTACACTAAAATCTTCATATTTAGAGTTCTTTCAAGGGAGATGAATGCAAAAGCATTAAAATTGTGTTTCTTTATTCGCGTCAATAACAAAAAATTTCCCGGGAATTGTTGGAAAATAGCGTAAAAGTAACTTTAACAAAACCACACAAGTTTTCAAAGCAAAAATGTTGCAAGTAATTAATTGTTTTTTTTTTTTATAAATAGTTGACTTGTACTGAAGTTAGGTCATTCAAAAGAATTTCATGTGATTTAAATTTTTACATAATCAAACTCAACAACAACAATGCAAAAGTAATTAATAATTTTCAATTAAACTAAATTATACAATTATTAATTTAATTACTATTAATTACTTTTTAATATTTTATTGATCTTAACTTTTGAAGATTTACTTATTTTCGGTAACACTATAAATTTCAGTCAAAAAAATAGGTTTTTATTTAAAATATGAAATTCTGGGCTTTATGAATTTATCTAAACGAATGATAAGGATGGGCGTAGAAATAGAAACATAAAGTAAATTTGAATTATACACATTAGATTTCTTTATACTTATTTAATTAACGCCTTTAGTAATTTAAGTAGATACAGAAGACTTAACTCTGAACATTCCACTTTCCGAAGAATATCCTGTGGATCTATATCGAAAAGGTTGAGAATTGATTTGTATATGAGTGTACACCACGTGGAACATGAGATCGTCAGCTCAATACGCTATCTCCCATTTCAGACCATGTCAACCCGAACGTTAAATATGACAGCTTTTGATAAATTAGAGGAAAAGCATTATCACGAATAAACACTTTATAATTTATTTCACAGTGAATTGATTTGAAAATTAATTAAATTAATGTTTTTGCTGTCAACGTAAGCCACTAATTATCTTCTTAAAGTGGAATAGGACACCTGTAGCTCAGGTTTTACCTCTTTGTTGGCCTTGATAGTAGCACAATCCTCTGTTACAGCACTGACAACATGTAGGTAGCTCATTATCGAGTTGAGCAGTTGTTATACGTACACCGAAAAAATGTATATGAGCTCAGGTGTCATTCATTGTCCTATGCTCCATAGAACCAATTCAGCCGGGGTATAATAGCGCAAAAAGCCGGGATAGCGTTCCACGGGTCGGAGCTCGAGCTCATTTATCTGTCGCATTACACAATAATTAAGTGGCCAAAACCAGCAAACTGGACACTCGAAAAAACAGAGCGTTGTGTGCATAACGAATTAGTGCGGTCAACTTTTAAATAAACTGCCATAACATCCCGGGTCTCTAGTCCAGGTCCCGGATCCCGGAGCCTGCTGAGGGAATACGTAGTTTTAGTTCGACTAATAAAAGAGGCCTTTCATGTTGGAGAGGCCGGGCACAAAGATGGCCATTTCGCTGCATGGAGCTCATATGAAGCCGGTACGGGCCTATAATTGAATTGGCCTACCAGGCCGTGTAACCGTGCATATGACAACTTGGCAAAAAGAGCAATAAATTACCATTTAGCGCGGCGAAGGATACCGCGAAGTCCTGCCGTTCCCTGGCAGCGTATGAAATTTAAATAGTTTCAATTTGTGCGGTCATGAACAAAGGGTCCCGGCTAAAGGCTTCCCGCGCGCCGATCCCATCCACCCTCACGTTCCCAGCATTTTTTGCCCCCAGCGATGAAGGCTAGGGAGCGAAATGTGTTTGCTAATAAAACATGGCAATTGCGGAAGTTGTTTAAATGTAACATACGTTCGGTCTTCGGCGGAATATACACGACTGGAAGTACACAAAGCGAAAACGTCCTTCTATTTCTTTAAAGTTTTTTATTCGTATTTCTTTACGAATAATTGCCAATTCGTTTGATGTACCACGTTCCGAAAAATAACGAGCCAAACTTGTCCGCCACGACGAATGGTCTGTAAGGACATTCTGGCACAACCACTTGACGATTTCATACCGTCAACCAGAAACTTTGTCCTGTTCAGCTTTAAAAAAAAGGGAATTCGGTGAAATTTGCCCAATGGCAAAACCGAAATATGCTAGCCAACGAATGGCTGAAGCAAGGAAGTCCTTGTCCGCAATGGTATCTGTGATAAAATAGAACTTTTTCTTGCAAGGGAGCACTTTAATCGTCTGGGCCAACTTGAAGACAAATTCCTTCTCAAGTTTTACATCTCAAGTTGAACTCTGAGGACTGAGGACAAATTCGTAAAGGGAGAAAAAAGAGAAATTCGCTGTTGATTCGTTGGATCTGCGATTCGAACTTCAAAACCACTCCTAGTGGCGGAGTGGCACGTGCACAGCACTTGTTCACCAGGACTTACGTGACAAAGGGGATTACTGGCAATCTGTGTTTACGTAACTATCGCGTATTACTGAATCTTGTGTGCAACAGTGCATATCCGCATATTCATTGTATTCGCGGTCGCATGCAGCGAATTATTCATGTTTATTCCACTGTAGTTTCGATTGCCGCGATTACACGCTACCTGATTAATTGCTTATAGGCTCTTTGTAAAACGCTCTGTCGCAAAAAAAATGAATGGTTTCTTTACGATCGCTGATAACCATAGGATTTCTGGCAAAATCTACCCATGAGGGACCAGACTTTATGTCAGAAATTTCCCTTAGGCTCACCCATTAACTTGGGCTAATTACTAATTAGAGAACTGCCACTTCTTGTCATGCACCTTATGGTTCTTTGAAAAAAAAACAAGAGAGATGTTTTTTTTTGGACTTGGGTATAATTAAACTCTTTTGCAATACACGACTAACTTACGTTAGGCTTTAATGTCTTCAGTCACGTAGGTTAATCCAGGAATAAAGTCAAACAAATTATTGTTGGTAGTTTCGCTCTGTCCATGCAAATCCAGATCTCAAATACCCAAGCACGAGTTTTGTATACCGTGTCTTTAGTAAAAGTATAGAAGTGTATTTTAGCGTTTAGTTGTTATAATCATCATTTCTAAATGTTAAATTAATTCCCCTTCATATACAACAGGCTAAAAGATCCTTCACAAAAATATACATTATTTTTTAGCCCAATAATTTTTGCAAATTGTTTTAGTTGGGTCGAAAAATGTAGGCACTGTTACGCTTTAAATTGTCTCGGTGTTTTATAAAATCACCCTATCACTTTATTTGGACAAAATTGTTTATAATTCTTATATAGATAAAAACGTTTTAGAAAATAAAAACATTCAAATTTTAAATTGCTATCAATAATGATATAAGTATTCTTTTTAAATTACTTGAACTCTCAATAAGTACCACATTGATTTGCTATTAGATAAAGAAGTGATATTTAAATTTAAATACTCACTCTAGTATACGAACAATTCATTTAAACTTACGTGAAATGGAATAATATCGAATTGTAATTAAAGTATAGAAAATAATTAAGTCTTATGAAACTTTTCATCGATATTTTTTTAAGATGATTGATAATTATAAAAATTTTATCATACAACATAATCATGATACGAGCAGACATCATTAGAAAAATTAATAAGTCTAAGTAGCTCTCGTATAATTCACCGACATATTCCCTAAAAATCTCTGCCCAATTTTTAACCCATCAGGCTGGCCTGGGAATATTAATCAAAATCCAGGCATACTTCGCCAACTTCATCAATCATTTCAAAAGGCTTATTAAAATTGAATCAACGCGAGACGTTGAGTTGAAATTGAATTAGCGTGCCGAGTGAAAACAATTACCAATTAATTGAAGGATAATTTTTGAAGGGGAGAATTCTGAAGTAGAGAAGAATGTTTTGGATGAATGGTTTCAAATCGATTCTTCTTGAAATAGATGATCATACATGGGGTACTCGTAACTGATTTTACTGATTTTTACTTATAAGAAGTTCGATGGAAAAATATTAAAAGAAACTTCATATTGAAGCTACGAAATCAGCTTGAATGGTAATTTAATAATGGATTTCATACAAATAGTGTGCTAGTGTGTTGCAGATAGATTTAGTTTAAAAAAGTTTGTGTAGCACAATTTATACATAACATCTTATTTAAAAGACTCCTGGTTTCAAAAACAAAAATTAAATGTTTGACCTTAATACGAGTAAAACACGCTTAAATACAAGAATTTCAAAAATATGTGAAGAAATGTAAAGTTTTGGATAATTTCTAATCCTTAATTTAATTTTTTTTTTCTATTCCTTTCCATTTATATTCAAATTTACTGGGGCACATTACTTGAGCTAGAAATTTCGTCGCAACTTAAAATATTATAGTCAATATAGAAATTTCTGAGATTTTCATATAAAATTTAGCTACTTTCCCTGTTTATAAGGAAAGCAAAATTGACATAATTCTTTCTTACCCTAAATTGTCGGGTTAAGTTTAAGTACAATTATGAAGCATTCAAATGAAAAATATTCCCATCGATAACAGCCTTCACCCAAATACTTAAAAAATCCTTGAACTTTAAAACCCGGACAAGCTCTCAAGCCTTCAAAAGGGCTGCCGACAACTATATCTTGCTTAGTGGTATTTCCAGAGTTCGTTTGTTCCACATAAACAGTACCCAAGCTGGCACATTACATTACGACGTTTTCCCAGTAGTAAACCTAGTCTTCAACCTTGCTCCTTGGCAACGTGTATTGGAGCATTAGCGGCAAACTTATGGAGATGTATCAATTTAGCTCGCTTCCTTGAGGTAATATTATTATAATATGTAAATTGAGAATTATTCCACTGGCATAGCCTCAGAAATTTGATATTAAATTTCTACCTTCTCTCCTCATGAGTTGGATTTATAATTAGCTAGATTTCGGTGAGGTGTAAATAATTTATACGCGTAGTACTTAAAATGTTGCATCTTATCAAATATAATGTATGCATTAAAATATTATGTGTGGGTACATATGTACAAAAAGGTAAAAATAAATCCACCAATGTGATTTATATAAAGTATATAATATATATAATTAAAAGTCTGAGGTTTGTTGAGGTTTCTCTAATATAAAAGTAGAAAAAAGATAACTATATAATATAAGAAGATCGGTCAATATTCAAATCAAAAGTACTTTTTATGAAGCATTAAAGAGTGTCAATGTTTTTCTCTGAATATGTTACTAGTTTTTCTGTCTATTTTTGACCTAAACATTTTAAATTTCAAAATATAATTTAAATTCTAGCAAAATAATGTAACTTAAAAAGGTTGTTTAAACAACAATAGAGATGCTCAACGTTCTTAGAAGCGCCCGCTTTTACAATTAGAACTTGAGCGAAGTATGGTTTATTGATTTTACCAAATGTTTGCCAAACTGGCCGCATGAGATTACTTGAAGTTTTTACTCGTGTAGCTTCAACGAAAATATTTTTAAAATGTTAGTCTATCAAAAAGGGCAAATTTTATTCACTTGTTGCGTGAATCTGCGAAATGTCCTCCAGGCAGTACTAGGTCTATTATCTGTCGAACTTTGCCATTTCATCTCTAGAAGGTTAGACGAACATTCTCTGCAAACACCATTTGAATCTGAAAACTCATCTAGTAGACTAGGATTATCCCTTTTATACAAGAAATTATATTGAGCCTTGGAAAGTTTAAATACGAAGCGCAAATGTTTGTGCCGAAATTTGGAAAAGCTAGGCGTATTTAGACCGTGCATAGGAATACAAACATAACGAAGTGGAGACACATTTTTGGATTTAAGGAAACAAATAATGGTTGGGATTAGCAGGACCAGAAGACCTTCCTCCTTTAAGGATGCGAGTGTGTGTTATTATTCGAATTTGTTAATCCTCGACATAGTCACAGTGAAAATCTCTCCCTAGAGTGTTGCGAGCACCTCTGCAACAGCTAACACCGACCAATATATGTGAATATATTTACATAGTTGTAGGAAAATCAATACCGCGGTGGATATGGCGTCGTAGAGAGAACGACGGAAAAAATTCGGGAAATCTCCTGGTAGCGAATAATTGGTATTTGTTTTCGCTTTGATTATTTGTTGCAACGCGCCACGTAGGAGAGTCAATAAAACTGTGGCGGCGTGTGCATATTTATACGACCGAATGTTTAACAAGCGTTGAATATTAACACGACCAATCCAAACGGCCGTCCTGTGCCGCAGGTTGCCGCAGCTAACATGGTAAATTTTATTACTAGGGCTATTTGCTCCGGCTGCTGTAAAATTGCTTTATACCTCTTAAAATACACACGGGTGTGAAATCGTTCTGTGCTGGTTAGCAACACTTCAATTTAGTCAACTAAAACGACCAAGATTGGGGTTTTAGCTTTCACGCAAATACAATTACACTATTGATTATTTTACAACAATTACAACAACAACAACAACAGATTTAATATACAGGATGGATATTGTTTTGACATTCCTTTTGTTGTACAATTGATGAAGTTAACCAATTAAAATGAACAATCTACTCAAAGTTTCCTATACCCAATTTGATCCTTGAGGACGCAATTTTATAAGAGAATTGTTTTGGATAAAGTAATCGGTCTAGTTACAATTAGTGAACCTATGCAATTACAATCCATTTTAACTAATATGAATATTTTGATAAAATAAAATCGATTTTTATTCCATTTTTTTCAAGAAGACCTCGTCAAAATTTGATGACGAAATTTTGATTTTAAAAAATTTTTCATGCCTACAAACTAAATCGATCATTTAATTTTATTTCAATCCCAAATTATTTAACAACAAAAGTTCAAATAATTTATACTTTTATATAAAACCTATATTAAAAATAACCAATTCATTAGAACCTTCGAAGACTTCCAATTAGGGATCTAGGATCTACTTCATTCGATTCATTTCAAATTATCTTGACTCGGTTCGTCTTGGATCCGTTCGATTTGTCTCGTCTCGACCCGGCTTACTTTTACTTGGTTCCAAACCATTCGACTGAATTTTGTTCTAATTACCTCGACTTATTTCGCCTCCGCTCAACGAATTCGAGACTACCACTAATACAAAAATTTAAATTTTTCTATACAAAATCAGTTTAAATTTAGAACAACCTGCCACAATTCTGGAGTGATAACATTAATACAGCATTAATACCGGGGCCACAAGTCCCAAAATTTCATGGCCGTTTAGAAACGCGATCAAGCACGTAAATGTTATATAATCCTGAAAACATATCCCAGAGGAATATCCCCCATGGAACAGTGCTAACAAAGCTCTGTACTAATTTCACCTGCCACACTGAATCGTGAGCTGTATTTTATCTCCTCCCTTCTCGAGTTCTACCAGTAAAGAGGTCGAAATGAACCAGGTAGATTCACGACTAATTAAGCATTTAATTACGCCATCCGCGCATCAAAATCTGGTCTTATGCCCTTAAAGAATTCGCGATTCTGTAATTAAAATTAAAAATTTACGGGGCTTCTGATCTTCACATGGGCCTCTACGCCAGTAGTCCGTTACGTTTTTTAATGGAATAAATAATGTCGCCAGCAGTTACCTGTCACATATTAAGTGGGCACAGAAATTTCGCTCGGCGCTTTGTCTTCATCTTGTAATGGTACCCACAAAGAGTCTGAGTACCCCAGCCCTTCCATTAAGCAGGCGGGCACCCCCGGCGGGTATCTCTTACAGATTTCTGTTCTTGGTAGTGGAGGCTTATTTGACTTCAAGGCGTTTATTCCTTAGCGATCCTGAATAAAATATGAGAGTACCCCACGTCTGAGCAGGTGCTCACAGCCTTTCGCAGCTGCAGCCACAGCAAACAAGACAAGCATAAATCGGTTTCTCAAACATTTATGGGAAATGAAAATTTTTACATTCGCCTATTTGCAGAAAATTTATTCTTTTTTTCGGTGGCTGTGAACAGCGTTTGATAGAGGTTTTTTCGCAAATCAGATTAAGTTTTAATATTTACATTTTTCTTATATTCTTTTGCCAAACAAGTTCAGAATTAGCAAAACGAGTCCATATTTTAAGAAACTTCACAAATTTTCAGCCCCTACCTATCAAGAAAGATCCAAATAATATGAAATTAAAAATGTGTGCTCACTTTATTTTCTTTTATAAATATAAGAACCCAGTTTGAAGTGTTATCAGAAAATTTGTATATTATACTCGTAGCGTATGCCAAAATCCGAAAGTAGAAGTTATAGTGACTTCTCGAAAAAGCTAGATAGATCTTTTCTCGAAATATTAAAAAAATAATAATAATGATAAAAACATCTTTTCAGAATACACAAAACCTTCTTTTGGTTGTAGTTTATTTTTATAAAATTGTCTCTTTTTTGGAACGATAACTAAACAGAAATTTTGGATATTTCGTCAAAAGAGCGATTTTTTTTATTTGATAAATGAGAGTTGTAAGGTTTAGATTTCTTATGAGAAAAGTAATTCGGTTCTAACGATAGTACGCTGGTTTCTGTTTAGTTTTGAAAAATAGCACTTTTGAAGTTGTAAGTAGTAGTAGCAAAGTTTTTGCTTAGATATAGATCTAGTGTAGATTACAATGGTAATAAATGAAAATTTTAATTAAACTGAAGATTTGAAATCGTCAGAACTATTTTGGAAAAACGAAATTTTTGGCTATGATTTTAAAGTTGGGGTATAGGACAACAATTTGCAAATCGTATAAATATTTAAATAAATGTAAAACTGGTAAACAGCACTTATTGTCAAAAATACACACTGATTCAAATGAAAACCGACTTTTGAAATATTCATCATACACCTGAATAAATTGTGTTTAAAATTTTGAAATAGTACCACAAAACAAAAGTTTTGTCATTGAACGAGAAACATAGGTCAAAACGTACTTTGAAGGTAAAATCGTTGGATTTTTAAGTTCCAAATAAGTTTTTAAGTACCCATAAATTTTCTGAGAATTTTTTGTTATAGAGTAAAATCCTGCAAAAGACAACTGGAACTGTGTGTACATTCTAACAATTCAGATTTTAAAAAGTTTAATATTGTATGAGATATAAAGAAGAAAATAACTTAAAATTTTATGTTTTTAAGTTCCTATACAGGAAACTACGTGCACGTAGTGGGATAATAAGGTCAACAAGTCACTCACGAGTTTATGTGGAATTTTATGCACTCTCAACGGTGATGTGTCGCGGGGCCCATAATCTTCGTTACTTTTAATTAGGTAAATAACCTGTACGAGCAACCGTGGCTTAGCCGTTAATAGGAAAAGTTGCCAACCGGATTTGTCTACAACACCTACGGTCATAATCGTTAAGCCATCTAAGAACTTGCACTAGTGAAAATTGATTTCCTACAGAGCGGTAATGATATTCTCACCGAACCCAATTTAAATGTAAATCCTGTCTCGACACTCCACTAGAACCTATCAGTAATGGCGTGTTAATCCGAACCGGGGTTCTGGGTAGTGACTGACAGAATTTATGCTCACGTTAAATCGAGATAAGAACAGATAATATCCATTAAAATGTTATAATATAGTCCGGGTAGATTCGGGCAACATGTCTGTGTGGCATTTTCGCAGATTATTGATATCTTGTCCTTTCAAGCCATCTTGGGCTCTGTAATGGGTTCGTACCAATATGTAATATATGCCCTTATTTAGGGATTCGCTCTAGGTACTTTTATATATTTAAATGAGACTCCCTTATCAAAACACTGCCAAACACTGTTCCCCTTCAAATTATAACGTCCAATAAGGACGCTACGGGATGAAGATGAACATAGTGAAATTGATGAAAAAACCTGTGTATCTTATTGAAAAAATGTTCATCTGGACATGCCAATAATTTGAAGAATCAATGAAAAAAGAAAATTTTAATACTTTAAAGAAGGCATAGAAATCGCATTTTTTTAATCCAATTGGGACATTACCTGAGATAATTTTCATGATTCATGAATTACTCAACTTCTGAACAGTCCTATGCTATTTCGAATGTCTAATACCTTTAAATTTTTTTTTCTTCTGTACTCAAGAACCTTTTTAAAAAAGTGCTATTCAAATCATAGGTAGAGCGTATTTCTGAATTTTATACAAGAAGCTCAGTATATTTAATGGCTCGATTCTATTTATCACTATGGGGACATCCTAAATCAACCGCAATCATAATTTAATAGAGATGGGTTTTCTGCTTTATGTTACAGGCTCCATTTTCCATAAAACTTGATTTTCAAGAAAAAAAACCAGGACCTTCATTTTATTCCTATTTATGTCCCTTCGCACAAAATTCAAAACACAATTGCTTTTGAAAAATATCCATTAATCTGCCCAACATTTGCCATAATGAAATTCTTGAGCCTCCAATTCAAGGGACGGAAATGACTGCCTGATTTCCATTCCGATGGTGTTTTGTCCTTCCCCGTACAGACGAGAGAACATCTTCAATCCAATATAAATATAATTCCCCCAAAAGAAGCGAAAAATTTCAATGTAAAAATCCCCAGAGTAACCGAGCTATTATAAATAATTCACTTCTTGGAATTAATTTAATCCGAAACGCGAGAAAATCCCCCACATTGTACCGTAGGCATGTTCACATTTGCACATCATGCCGAATTCAACCATAGCCAGCCCATTACGAAAACATTGCGCAAAATATCTTCGAACCATCCTGTACGCCGTCGAGGAATCAAAGAGATAGCATGTAAAATTCAACCTATGCCAGACAAGCAGACATGGAGATGTACCACCTTACCCGAAAGATCTGAGAAAAAAGTGTCTCATTTCGTAATCCATCAAGCGTGAGATTCTTCTTAACGAAAATCAGTTCTTCCTCCTTTTTTCGCCAGGCAGAGATTTTTTCCCTGAATCACTTGCGGTTACAGACGCCCTTAATTCACCGGTAGGAAGGAAATTATTTGTTTTAAGGGTTCAATCAACGTCGTTTAATAAATTATTAAGTTGCTTCCCTTGGAAGGGTCGAAATTTAATGGTTACTCTTCGAAATCAGAAACCTCATGACATTGCGAAATATTGCCTCGACTTTGGAACATTCAAAACACCAAACTTTACACATTACTTTTTCATAAAGTAGGAAATAATGTCTAAAAATTTTATGTTAACCTTTTACATAAATTAAAACTTTTAAATTGAGTCATAACTTTCTTGTTTAAAGATTGAAAATAGTTTTATTGTATGATTATAATTGGAATTACTAGAATCTATACAAGTAACCCACTCTGTTAGCACGCCACTATAAAAGTTCTGTCATTATAAAACTAAATAAATCCTTTGGGAAAATTGAAAAATAAACGGCTTTGGATGCTCCTCTATCCAGTTAAGATGATTAGATCATTACTTCGAACAGCCATTAGCAAGCAAGTACCTATAGCTGTTCAGTTCTTATGAGTATTGATTGGCTTGGTTTCCTTGCGAACCAGGAACTGGTTTCAATTGAGAAATGAACCATCCCTCAAGAGCCAGGGATAGATCCCTCTCTAACAGCAAAACAACCCCGCAGGTTACCATGCCTATCTATGAGCTATCCACCATAACAAAGTAGTTTTGTTGGTACTAACCTTTATTTGGAAGAAATTTTTCAGTGTCCCCACTTTACCTGCCTTTGATGTTAAAATACAATTTTGTTTTCCTTCTTGCAGGAATTCATTAGAATTTCGGCTTAAAAGGTAATCTACGTTTTGCCAGAAAACTATTTCTGTCGACTTAAAAAATTTAACATAAATCTTCTTAGTGTTTTTTGTGTGGGGAAATAACACATACAAAAGATATTCAGATTTATAATTTTTAGTAGAAAAAGTATTATTTCCTATAAAAATTATTTTTGTTATATAAATTAAAAAAAAGTATATTTCAAAGAATCACAAGATAAATTTTATTTTTTAGTAAATAATTAAGTCTATCTACAAATTCAATTTTCTTGAAAATTTGCCCCAATTTTGGTCCATTAAGTAAACATGAAATTTTCCGATTTATTAATTATATTTTATACTTAAACAAATACTACACCATGCTTAAGGTAAATTTTTAATGTTACATGTAGGGTTTCTAAATAAACTATCTCATGAGAGGGGACATTAATAAGCAAATTCATAAATGGACCTTAAATTGTTTAAATAATGAAAGTAATAAAACTGCGGAATTTAGTTAGGTCGGTTTTTCCCGGACGACGACTTTTGTCAAAATTTTATGCATTTTACAGGATGCTTTGTGATACCTCTCCCTGGGCCCGAAAATTATTTATTATTTCGAAAACGACGACGACCGGCTAAAAAGCAAACAAATCACACAGTAGTTCGTATACCCCACCTTAGGGCCGCGTATGTCAGACTCAGCAGTTGAAAAGGGCTCATTTTTATGAATTTCATTACACCAAAATTTGACAGGGGCCAACAAAAGTTTCGAGTCATCACATTTAGAATCCGAAACATCTGCTGCTTTCTGCCATTTAATTTCGTCTCTGGGCAACTATTTTTCTGCTCAGCACTATGCCAGAAAATGAGAATCGGATGGGTCCACAATAAAATTAAACCGGGGTACTTCTTCTAGCTTAAAATCAAGGTTGTCGGAGCACAAAACGAGACCGTTCTGGCGGCGGAACCGAGGGTTGAAGGAAATAATAAGTCCACCTAAATGAAAGTTTGACCCCTGCCACAGGGTGGCCTTTAAGCGCACCGACTCTGCTGGAAGTGTCAGTTTATTTGATATAGAGCAATTTAGTGGAGTTCAAAGAATGTATAGTGGGTTCAAGCGCATTTAAATACAAAATAAACTATCGAACTTCTGACGGCTGTCCAGTCTGGAGTCCAGCCAGTGGCAACGAAATGTTGCAATCTGCGTTGTCCGGCAGAAAGGAATCCCTCAGTTGGACGTGAAATCCTCCCATGAATCTCTTTTCTATGATACAATAGCTCAGAGTCCAAGGAATAGACCCTCCTCTGAAAGACGGTCACTGTTGACCAAGGCCGTTTGAAGGGAAAAATTTCAGCACCGATTGCGCCATTTACATAATGTATTGTGAATTTAGGGTTCAATTCAGGCCGTTTGCACGCACATGTGTAATTATCATTGCCTTCTGCTACTGCCTTGAGAACCTGCCCTTAAGTTCTTTCCCAATACCAAAGGTCAGATTCATGGTTATGGAGGCCGCGTCATACAACCCTCTTGTCGGAAGTCAAACTAAATTGTTCCTACGAGGACGATTTGCCAATTCGTTTGCAATTTTGTTGTTTTTTTTTCGGACAAGAAAGGAAAAAAATAAGGAAGGATCATGTCCAGTGTAATAAAAATGCTTATTGGTATGCCATCTTACAAAGCCATACAATTCAAAAGAGATAAATTTGTCACGAACATCCACATTAACATCTAAATAAATTTTTACTTTATGTAGGTTGGTTTTCAATACCCAATATAAATTTAATTGGAAATTATAAAAACTACATTAAGACATAGAAATTTATTATCAGCTTTAATAGAAGTTATAACAAGATTGAATTGTTAAACGGCCAAACGGTCATACAAATTGAATACCTGCATTCAATTATTTTTATGTATCAGTATTTAAAGGTAAATATTAAATCACTGTCATTATATAAGTATGAACAGGCTTAACATTAATCTTTTGTTTAAAGCAAGTAAAAAAATTAATCAATTAATTATTCCATTTAATGCACTTGTCCTAAAAATCCTGTAGAAAATCAAGAGCATCTTAAACGTGTCGTAAGCCATTCTTCTAGGACACACTTAATTCTTTTTGAGTTGACAACAGCATGCTCTACTTGATTCAATTTTCCTATAGCGTGGAAACTTTTCTTTCTAAAACAAATATTCCTTTTTTCTTACAAAGATGTTGTATTTTCAATAAAACCTAGAAAATTGTGTGAAATCTGAGAAGGTGTTTCTCCTAGTTACACACGCAATTGCTTCATTAACTTTCCGATTTCTTAAAAGAAAAATATTGATATATGACAATTCTTTTCCTTTTATTATCTATTATTGAGGGTGTGAAGAATTTTCAAAGGAACTCCGATATAATTAAAATAAGAATAAAATAAAGACTGGCAGAAAATGGCTAATGGCGATGATATCGTGAATTTAAAACTTCATGCTTAATAGAAATATTTAGATGAATATAAAAATTATCGGCGTGTATTGCCTACAAAATTATGCCGTGGCATTATTCATTTCATGGAATTACAGCACGAAAAAGGATTCGACTGGTTTGCCCTTTTGTCCTAATAATGAAATTTTTGTCGTAAAAATTATTGAAATTCCATTTCCAGATTAAACGCCTGTAATGGTGTTTTTTCAACTTTCAAAATATGTTGATTTATTTCATCCGACAAAATTTTTGAATTAATTTGTGTTTAAAATGTAAAAGCTATGCAGATGAATACAATGATTTATTAAATAGTAATTACGGAAATAAATTAAAGGTATTAATGTGTTAAAATTATGTAAAATAAAATGATTCGATCGAATTTCCGATTTCCGTTATTTTATGCGTAGGTATATTTCATTTAATTGGAAATTAAACTCCAGCATAACTGAAGTTTCATGTATAGAACATTTTAAAAAGCCTACTTTCACTTCCATCTCACATGTGACATGTAGGGCTAGTATTCAGAAAAATGGGAAATAAAATAAAACATATAAAATAAAAATATGAGGAAAAATATTATTCAACCACCTAGTTCTATTATTTTCATCGAAAATCTCCTTTTGACTAAATAATTAAATTAATTAGGCAAAATAAACAGTGAACAAATGAAATGAACATTTGTGGTTATAGTTTATTTTTTTGTGTAGGTATTTATTTGCTATGTATATACAAATATTTATTTATTTTGTGAAGAAAATAACAAATAATTTTGTTGAAGACTGTTTTCTGATATTAAATTAAGGAAGATATAGGGATTGGTTGGAAAACGAGTGCAATAAATTGTAGTCCTCAAATGCAAGCACTCTTTATCGTGAGTCTTATATGAAACAATGTCTTTTTCATATTACACTTAAAGATATAGGTTTAGAGGTGCCTAAAGTCCAAATCCCTGAAACTATAACCAAAAATCAACATTTTAAGTGTTTTTCAGGAAAATGACAACAAAATTCCATCTTATAATGAAATGTAGCGAAAGGAAACAATGTTTGGAATTTTTAATCTAAGATGGAGCAGACCTTTTTCGAGTCTTGGCCTTCACTTAATTGCATTCATAAATTTATAACTACTCTATCTTTATCTATTCCATTCTCGACATTTAATTTTAAAATAGAAGAGCGGATTTTATAAATTCAAACTTAGTCAATTCTATTTCTTTTTTTTGGGATTTTTGTGCGTCTATTACCGCGGTGGTTGTGCGCTTTTATTTGTATATCATTTCAATTACAATAAAATAGTAAAATTTCAACATCCTACCTGGTGGAATGGTTTTATAACCCGGAACCTTATAAATGATCTTAGTTTCCATTTAATATCCTTATTTATAATAAAATCTGTGCCTATAATTTTAGGCATTTGTCAGCATATGAAGCCATAATTTCCTGGGCGATAAAATCCACTTCTGACATACTCGCAAGACTCTTAACAGACGTAGGGAAGGCACTTTAACATTAAGACCTGATTTCCACGCACAATTAACCAGATTCTTGAGAGACATGTGATCCTAAATCACCGGCAGTTATACACGTATGTCACTCATCGCCGAAGCACGTTACTGCCTTGTGTTTCGGGTGGCAACGCATTAGGAGAGTGCCACACTACCGGGTAACGAGGTGCTTGTACGGGTACCCATTATAAACCAATGGATTCTATTATCATATACGTTCCACAAAGTCTATTTTGGTGCTCCTCCAGGAAAGCCTTAATAATAAGTAAGAAAACTTCATAAATCCAAATGGACATCTTTGCATTGAACGGTGTCGCCCTTATTTCGGGCCGTCCACGAAGTGCTTTAAGAATATGAAGATAAGCTCTCCTTGGAGGATGGACCAATAGTAGTTTTATGCTAATATTGGCCTTTGTACGACATCGTTCTGACCTCAGCTGAAATTAATCACCCGAAGTAAATCATTTGTGTAATTTATTAGCTAATCGAAGCGCGGAAGCCCACTTTTTATTGCAAATGGTTTATTAGGAAAACCATCAATTTGGTTAAAGTTTTTATTGGCTTTTATTTTAAAATACAGCCAGGGACGACATTTATGGGGCCTCAATATAGCTTATTTGTTCACAGGGCAGGGTAGGCTCGTTTTCTGACAAATTTGGCTATAAAAGGATAGCCCACAATCCGCTATTAACTTAACTTTTTTTTTTTAAATTCAATCATGGTATTTTACCGAAATTTAGTTTAAATTTAGATACCTGATAAACTGTCTCTTCTAATTTAAACGAGAACTGCTATCAAGCTTAAAGTAATTGAAGTTAAATACTAAACCAACCGTGAATATCCATTTAATTAAGATTCTATCACTTTATTTTTTCACGATTTAATTCACGAGTCTTTGCTTTATTGATTTTCTATTATTTCGAAATGGAAGAAGATAGGAAAACTTTTACACAGAGTAAATTAGACCTAGTTTATGAAAACTTTAATATATAAGAACAATTGAACTTTTAGAAAATAAAGGTCAAAACAATTGAAATTTCTCTCACTTATTTTACTTTTCAAGTTTAATTTAAACGGTATTTATGGTCATAATTACTGGAAAATGGAAGTAGAAATTGTAGTAAAGCTATTTGTTAATACTTGTTCACATTAGTACACAACTACAATTTTTTTCAAATTAAACTAAATGTATAATAATATTACAAATGCTTCTAATTTCTGGGATAATACCGAAGGTTATTAAAAATGGTTACTCAAAACAAATAAACAATAACTTGCTTTATTTGGTCTCGATTATTACAAAATTGCAAAAATATTAGGACACGTGTTTTGAATCATCTGGAAAATGGGGTACTTTAGATAAAATATTTATGATATCAATACCCTATCAATACCCTTTGAGGGGGAAAAAGATTTCTGCCGAAATTTTTTACAAAAAAATTGAAATTTCAGTGCTAAAATATTTACAGTTCATAACATGATAAACACTGAGAGCAAATACAATATTCTGTTTCAAATGATATAGTCAATAACCTCCTTTGGTTGCATTAGGGGATATAAGAACATAAAATACTCTATGTCGTTTAAATGGGAAATCCACCTTGCAAAAATGTTTTTCATTTCTTTTCCTGACCAATGGTAGTAGGAATTAAATTCAAGGCAAAAATTGAATTTACCTTTCCTTCTAAACTGAGTATAGCTCCCTAAAGTAATTCGATTCCATTTCTAGCCTGCGCTATTTCCTTCTCGGCCTATTCCCCAAAGATATGTTAACATTGCGGCATAAGACTAATCTCCGAGAACATCAAGCCAAGCTTTTTCGACACTGGCCGGATATAATTTATTGATCAGACATAGGCAAAAATAAATCAGGCTAAGCATAATAATCTTGCGGCTTAGTGCTCCTCCTGTTTGGCCGCAATTGAAATCCTCTGGGGGACAATAAGTTTCCTACATAAAATCGCCGTAAACTACACATCAAAGGCAACCAGAGGCCTATTCACATCAATATTTGAAAGAGTCAGTTCTCCTGAATGATTTTTATGCAGTGGTTCCCTATGAGCTCCATGTGCTCCCGTTTGTTGGCACTCCATTAAAAGAAAAAGGACTCCGCATGGGCGCTGCAGGCATTATATTCCCACTATTCCCGAGAAATATCAAATGAATTATTTTTGTTAACATGCCGAGTGTATGCATCAGCCTCCCCAGTTTACTGCCAAAAGCATTTTCGTGTATTAACTTCAAAGGAATTGATTATGCTATTGAAAGCGTTTTTGTGATATGCTGCAGTGTCAGTGGGTTTAATACACGTCAATTATGACGAAAATAACATAAAATTGCTTGCTTTAAATTTTTTGCAAGAAAATTGCTACCCATTCTCTTTTAATATTAAAATTCATATATTTCAAATGAAATATTAATGTTTTTTTGAAGATTCATCACGTAGGGTGATGAATTTTCAAAGTAATTTAAAATAAAGAATTCTAGAATTTAAAAGCACCTCATTTAGCACAAAAATAAATTTTGGTGTTATTTTCCTACATCCATTCCTCGTACAGAGTCTATAGCTTAAAGTGCTAAAAGCATGGAAGGTCGTGAGAGTCATAGGAACTTCATAAACGCAATATAAGAGCGTATATAAGAAAACTATGAATTCAGAAATTTGAAAGAGAATAATAATTATAAACAAGCTGTACAGAATTGAACACATTTTTTTTATTATAAGAAAATAAAAGAATCGTCCATTTGAAATGCCATACTCTTGTTCAAATTTGAAGAGGAATATTTAAGATAACTTAAAAATAAAAGAACTGGGCACATCTTCCTTTTTACTCAGTAAAACTCCACTACACCTAAATATCTTATCGTAAATCAGTTTCATTATTTAAATATGCAAGGGTTATATAAATACAAATAAAGTGCAATGCAATAAAAACTCGTCCAGTTTCGGCAATATATTTTTAACGACTTCCTTCTAGGACATGACTGGGTTTTGTGACCGTCCCTTCATCGTCAGCACTATTCCCCGGTGTTTGTTTTTAACCGAGACATTTTCTCAAATAATAATTCAGCTTTGTCTATAAAACTCTCAAAAAGGAAATTATCTTTAAAATTTCAAGAAGCCCAAGCCCTGACTAAGAAAAATAGAAATTACGATTAAGTTGTCCCCAGTTCGTCATTTAAATCCTGAATTTCTTTTATTAATTTCAGACGCTTAAAATATCTTGAAAGGGACAAAGAAGAATTTTGAAAAAAAGGGAAGAAATTAACACTTTAATGGAAATTTCTGACTGCTTTTAGACTTCGTTAAAACTAGAACACGATTTTATCTGAAAAATTATTGCGAGAAAGAATCATAAATAGACGCCCGCTAAACAAAGTTAGTTTTTTGTTGAATATTTTACACATTTATGTTTTATTTTAGAGAAAAGTGTAAAGTGCCTCGAATGTCGTATTGCACTCCTAAATTAAATCACCATTTGGACCAGTAAAATCTTAAAGCAATTCAATCCTCCAAAAAGCATTTCATCGCAATCCAGGCTAGACGTAAATTGGCTCATATCGTTCATTATGGCAATTTATACCGCATGTAATGGGAAGTAGTCGATGCTGGTCTCGTTTGCACGTGCTAGGTCTAAACTCAAAATCCGGAGGGAGCTAAATTCGGGATATTTCCTATTCATAATGTAGCATACCGTGGATGCAGAATAAACGAGACTCGAGGGAAATGTAGCGCTAATTAAGGTTCGATACGGGCTTGATTTGGATTATCAAATCGCGGCTTGCTGGTGGGCTTCAGTTTTCAACAGCTCGCTTGAATAACATCAATAATCAATGTAAACAGATAAGGCGATTAGATTTGTCAATCAATCCCTGCAACAAGATCGAGGTGTGCACAAATCAAAGCATTTTATCACCGCTCGATGTAATAGAATATTTAATTGAAAAGTTAATTGGAAACATTCATCCGAAGAGTGTCGTTTTAATCAAGTCTCGAGCTATTTAGATATGCTAATTCTGCAGTTTGATCGACCATCGATATTGTCCTTGCTACTGTTCTAGCACGGAGATTTTCACATTTCGATTATGTTTCTTAGTAAATACTCATTCCCCTCCCCCGCCAGAGGTAACCGCTCCTGGACTTAAAAGATCAACAAAATTCTCAAATAATTACCAAGTTTGTTTACAGGAGGAAGAAGACAAATAACGAGCATGAGTTACTTGCGATTTTACTATTTCTTGATACAATTTCTTGGCAAAGATTTCCGTGGCTGAGATCACTCGTCAAGTTTCAGAATTATGTGCAAATTACAATAAATGCTAGCACGGACCCTTTAAAATGCACAAATTCTAGGAAATTTTGCCAATTCTTCTGATTAATCTAACCTTCTGGGAAATCTACGAAAACCACTTGATCTGTGCAAACCCTTCAAAAAGCGGTTTTGGGAAGAATCACGATCTATTTTTTAGCTTGGGGAAAAGTGGAGGAGTCTCGTCGTTATTCAGGTCGTAAACAATTGTCTTTCATCAATCCCAAGCGTTTTGCTCAAGTGAAGTGCCCGCACATTTACGGGTAGTCTATTTATCGCCGAGCAATTGAATTAAATTGAATAAGTAAACAAAGTCATGCTAATCCTGGGCCTTTTGCTACAGGAGCTACTTGAAGTGATCTAAGAATAGACATATACTTGCAAATTGTCACGACTTTTTTTCCGACCGAACCGACACTTGTAAACTCCCTCGGTATTATTTTTGTAATGTAATCAAATCAGGTAGTCACACACGTGCTTACCTGCTAAATTATTCTCAAATTTTCTGTTATAAGTACTAGGCAAAAATCGCAAAATTATATGAAAACATTTGTATAAAATTTATTATCAATTAGTCTTATATTCAAAGATTAATGAATGCAAATGTTTATGTACTTTGTACAGCTTTTCTACTAGACGTAGTTACTCTTACTTTATCATTTCAAATAAAATATACGGGTTTGGCCCGTTCAGATTCTATAGAAATTGATTTAATACCTTATTCAAGGAGATACACAAAAATTGCGAAACAAGTCTTACTTTTAAGGTAAAAACGAAACAAGAAGAAATATCTGTATCAAAAAACAATTCTTAACGTAAGCAAAATGATATATAACTTTTGATTTAAAAGTCCAAAATTAAATTGAATTCCTTAGGAATCCTTTTTAAATTTATGGTCAAGTGAATCCTGACCTTTATGCCCAATAAGTATGTCAAATACACATTTACCTTTCCCCCGACACTTTCAAATGGTATTCTGAATAAAGCAACAAAGAGAAAAATCTCAATTGAAAATATGATTTATTCCACTGGAGTACTTCGGCATTATCCAGTCTTAAAACTTCTTTTGTCAGAGGCTTCAAATAACTTTGATAATTTATTTTACAAGTACACGTTTGTTATCCTCTTTAAAGATTATAAAAATCTTTTTAAAGGAGGAAATGTAAAATATGTCTAATAGGCGTTCTAATGGAATTTTCTCAAGAAATCATCTTTTCTTTCCTAATCACAATTTTTTTAGGAAATCCCATCACGGTTTTATAGAAATCATTCAGCAGAAAATTACTTTTAAAGAATTTTAGTACTGTAAAAGATTTTTAAAGACAAAACAAATGAAATTAACAATTTTAATTAGGAATTTGGCTTTGATTTCTACGGGCGATAGATGATTCGAATTTGCATTAACGCTAATGGATTTTATTAATTTTCATTAAGGTTCTGGGATTAAAAAAACAGATTTGAAATTAAAATATTTTCGATTTATATAGTGTACTATATGGTAAAAATTTGTTAATGTTTTATTTATTATTAAATTAGTTTTCCAAGAATTTTAAATCTTAACTTAACTAACACAAGAAGATTTCTATATTATTTAGATTTTGAAATTCCCAAAATAGTTACATTAGTTACATTTCTAAGTGCATAAATCGCATTAAAACCTGATTATCACTCAGCACTAAGGTCTTTGATCTACTGCTGTGCCAAAAGAGTCAATCAAGAAATACTTTCTCTTTTTCTTTTCTTAAGCTGATTCCATATGTTCGCAATTTCGCCCAACGAAAAATTATTAATGGCAACTAGTTGCATTCAATAGCGACACGCTTTGGCTTCATTCCAATAACAATATTCTCATTTCTGTTCACTCAAGAAAGTCTCTTTTCTTAAGGTGGAAAGCCTGCTTTTCACTTGGAGCATCTCCACTTGGGATGTCTTCTGTACGTTGAAAATTAGTCCTACAGAAGGAGAGATACAAAACTTATTCTTTGACATACCTTGAGGATTATTAATCTCTTCATGCTCTCATGCCCGGATTTCACAGTACTTGTGACAAATTAGAATTTATGCGGCCCTTCACGTAAAATTTCAAATTTCTTTAGGAGAGTTTCCTTAAAGCCAGACGGATAAATTTGAATCGTCTAGGACAGCCCCTGTGCGCCGTCTTTAAAAAATATCACCAAGTCAGCCCAGATATGCACGTTTACATAGTGTAAACCTTGTGCCAGAACTTTATGATGGCAATTCTTTTTCCATAGATCCGTGGAGATTGTTTTCGCTCGGAGAAATGCTCAACTGGTGGCAAAAGAAAGCCCTAAATCACCTTAAGCTGCAGAGTAGGTCGCAAGTGGACTTTTGGCAAGAATATGAGAATTTACCTTTCGGTTTTACCTGAATGATTAACGACCCCATAGCACTTCACGGCTCCTTTTGTACGGATGGTCCCGATCTCCTTGTACGTTTGCATGATTTGTTTACATTTCGTTCAGCTGTATAAATAGCGCCCGGGAGTAAATAAAGAATTCACTGGCTGCAATAAAAATAGGAGTGCCAACAGCTCTGCCGTAGAAAGTTCATTCAGGTGGAGGAGAAATTGCGATTGACGGGCGGCGAAAGATCGTAAAGAATTTATTAATTACACGATTACTTCAATAGTACTACTATAAAAAATATATCTAAAGAAAAAAAAAGTTCTATGCAATTTAAATATCTGATGATTATTTTTGTATAGAAGGCCACTACGATGACCACCATTTACTACTCGTTTATTTATTTGTTTATACCTTCGGTTTGCAGAATAAACTATTGTGGACTTTAAAAGAATCGATCTGGTGCCAAAACACATACTTTTCATTTCGTGGAATGCTATATACCGACGGAATCTTAGTTTACGAGGAGATATCGATCATACTTCATCCGAAATGGTAGCCAACAAAAATAAAATAAAGTATAAATTAGTACTCGTTAGAGCTAAGAAAATTCGAAAGCATAATTCTCGTGCAACAATAAAAAACCACTGATATCTTATTTTTAGTAAATAAAATGAGTAACTTGAGAATAGTTGTAAAAATACACATAAAAATTCTTGTTGCATGCAGGAGAATTCACAGCTCCCAGAGAAGTACTTTAGGAAATTTTTGTCTCACAAATTCAAAACGTATTAGTTCTTTCATTATCATTCAACTCGAGGATTATAAAAGGAATAAAATTATTATAAAATAATTTTTCTCGAAACACATTTCATTTCAAAAAGAAATTTTAAATGTATGTAGACGTTTAATTCCAATTTGGTTAGTCCATCTAATTTCGGATATAGAATTAATCGGAGTATTCATAATTAATCGGAATATTTCATAAAGTTTAAGTTCTATTGCAAATTAAAGCACCCTAAAGTTCTCTTCCAGACATAATCTAGACAGGCCTAAAATATCATACATGATGATTTGGTAAACATTTTGAAAGAATACACCAAAACAGAGAAATTGGAAAAAGTTCAACTATCCAAAACATAAAATAAAGTAAAAGTAAGCCTCCATTTATAACGAACGAATTAAAATTTAAAAACTTTCTGCAATCAAACCACTCTTAAATAGTACAGCAGAATATAAGCAAGAAAATCATAGTTTTCTTTTAAGAAATCTTTTAATTGCACTAGATAGTTAAAATTTTGTAGAAGTCATGTTTGTATACGTTACGGTAATAAATTGAATTACCAGCTCATAATGGTGACAAATTAACTCTCATAATTGACAATTTTCTTGAATTCCTTTAAATAATTTTCAAAATTAATTTACCATTCAGTTTAAGTAGTAATTTACTCATTCGAAATATAAAAAAATTAATTTTGGAATTAGAACGATGATATTTTGATGTTTTCAAAAGCGTTTACATTTAATACTATAATGAACTTATATTTAATGATAATAAGATACTTGATTTATTCGGAATAGATAATTATATATACGTATAAAACTCTAGCACAAAATAAAGTACAATTGTCTACAGGAGTATACAAATATAACAACTTTTTTGGCTGTTATTCTTTAGCGTGAAGCTTGACAATGCACAAGAGTGATAAACAAATTATATTAAGAAATTTAAACGCAATTCTAAAAAAAAATTTTGTCCCAAGTCACAAAAAAAGAATCGATCTCATTGTGTCACTCCACGGTGTGTGTCGTTTGGCCAAGAAATGATGTCAGCATGGAAAATTGGCGGGAAAATGTTAGTTTATAAAAATAGCAGGATTTCATATATGATCAGAATAAATTGTTTAAACAAATCTTTTAACAGCTAATAAAATACTACACTACTACTACACTACAGTATTTCTATTAAGCGCTGTATAAACGTATGGGCAAAGAGATAAGTTAATTTGCTGACTAATTAAGTGTTGGACATTATGTAGGTATCAGCATTAACTATAATTGGAAGTAATCCTCGGGTAGTGTATCAATTAAATGAATTACTTCAAAATAGAGAAAAACCAAGAATTCTTCTATAGAAATGAATGTAATTGTAATGGTAATACATTAAATAAAACGTCGCCAACTTGTTGCCCGTACCTTTAAATTAATGATCAATGATGGAGGTGAGCAATTACCTGGATACATCTAATGAACTGTTAATAAATTCAAATCGTCGAATAGTTGACTATAAATATTTACGGGACTTATAAATACCCACCGTGACCGGTCGACTGGATTTCGAAGTGGATTTTTTCCAGTCAGCAATGAATCGAATCGTCGCTGTAATTAATTGCTAGAGTAGTTAGTAATGGAGCACACTGTCGGTGTCAGCAGAATTGTTGCTACTCTAACGGCATCATTGCCATTAAAATCGAATTATCGCGCTTAAATCGCCTTGATAAAAGTCGTCACACTTTTTCTGTTGCATGTAGATATCTTTAAGATAGTCAGCAATAAAAAAAACATATCAGCTTAAGAATTAGCATTTCTTTAATCCACCTCAGAGAAACTTTGAAACTTAGAATAAAAACACGCGAGAATGCAAGGAGAGGTAGAAATCCGCATCCTCTTTAAGTAAATAAAATATCAAAATATAGAAACCTGATTATGGGATAATTTATACGCATGTGAAGAAATTCTTACGAATCGAGGTATTAATATTTAATACATATTTTAATATAAAATCAAATAAACTATGTTTTAATCATTTTGATTGGGGATACAAATCTATTAATGGCTATTTGCACAATTGGTTAGACCATTTTACAGTGATTTAGAAATCTTGTTTGCACATCTGTTGATTAATCGGGCTAGCGTGCGTTGAATAATTAAATCAGAAGTCATTTGAATGATATAAATGCTATACTAATTATAATTTATTATTGGTGACACATTTCACTACAATTTTATCAGACATGTGGCGCAAAAAGATTGATTTCAAAATACATAGGTTAGAACTTATGGTACCAATTGTGTTTTTGATAAAGCCCCCCAAATTGCTCTGCAATATGACAGAGATTAATGCCATTCAAGGTATTAATTAAAAACATAAATTCGTATTGGTTGCATGAATTTTCTGGTGTGCACATGATTAGATTACTGGTGACTGTTCATTACAAACAGCTCAACATACTCGGCTGATAAGGATTTTTTTACAGCTGCAAAAATATGCAGAAAAAAAAACAACTGATAACAGAATGTAAAAATACCTACTATTTTGCACGTTGTAATATAGTAATGACCCCTAGAATGAAAATGACGCATTAAACAAATTATTTCTATGTAAGTCCACCAAGTTATGGCATTTTAAAAACTAATTCTCCGTAATGATGATTCACTTGGCGAATGGGGAAATTTTACATTCCTTCACGGAAGTTCCCAATTCACAAGTCATGAGAGATATGATTTGAAACCAACGTACCACCGTTGTTTAAAACAAATGCAGAAAAACACCTATTTGTTTTTATTTTCCGCACTATAAATTAAGTTTTAAACGAAAATATTTGCATGCAGATGGAAAACTAAATGCAGTAAGGCTTTAAAATTTGCTTTTTCAATGGTATTTTCATAAAATTTTAACGAAAACAATTTTTTAGAGGTATTTAAAATTTACATATTATTCGTAAAAAATAAAAGGTATAAACTTGAAAATAAAACATTTTATCGGTATTTTTGTGAAGATGGAAATACAATGGTCTTGTATCTATTGCCACATTTTATAATTCGATTATGTTCATTCTCTCATGTGCCTAGTTCTTGAAATCGATTTATTCGAAATTTTTTAAATAGATGTTTTGTAAAGACAGATGCCAAAAAAATACATACGCAAAATGTTTCTTCCAGTCATGCTTCTAAACATGTAAGAGACATGGGTGAGCACAGACAAAATTAATTCCAAAAATATATTCGATGTCAAGAAGAAAAGAAAAAATGTGGTTCTGTTCACATTATCAATATTACACAACAGAATAAACCGAAAAAATAGAAGCAGCATTGTATAAAAACTTAAGAGAAAGATTCTTGCATATTTATTTAAAAATTCTTATATAGTTTAGTAAATATTGTTGACAATAAACTATTAGGGTTGTACTATGATAAAATTCTTGAAGGAAATAAGAATGAATGCTTCAATAAGATTCGGAATTGAGTAAATATCGTTTAATCGTGCTGTACAAGTGAACCTTAAACCGAACTGAAAACTTTAATAGCAAATGTTTAATTTGTGTTTTTAATTTGTAAATGCTGAACCCTAATCTACCCCTCTCTACCCTTAGATTCCACTTTAACTTGAATATCGCAACTCTAAAACTCATGGAAGCTTAAAATTTTTTGTTTTTTTTATAAGACATTTTTAAATTGAAAAATGCATTAAATTTAAAAATCCAAACGCCTATCAAAAGCATTACAAACGTTTCGATACGTTTTCTTGTTGAAAGTCAACAAAAGTACATTTGAAAAATTTCTAGAAAATCGTTACATTTTGATAGCACTCCACGGAAGTACATCACGTAAAAGGATATGTGTCCCTTGTGACTGGCCTCTTATCGTTCGCGTAAGACTTTTGTACACCACTCCGGACATTTCCTAGTCGAGTATGTACAAACTTACAAACAGAATATAAACCCGGTATTTTCTTCCAGACTCCTACTACGTTAGGGAACAGCGGGAGGAGCGCGCCGCGTTTGAAGTTTGCCCAACTTCTTTCCAATATTTCAGGCGAAGTATGTTCCAAGAAAGTTGCGCCTCAGCCGCTCTACCGCATCCACTTCATCATCGACTGGCGCCCTACGAATCAAACTTATTTTTGTTTATGACGGCCTTTTACATTTTTATGCTTAAAAATTCCGTGCAATCCACAATAATCTAGAAAAGAAATATCGAAGGGATCCCGAAGCAGCATTCGGGAAATTTTATTATTTATTTAGTTTGTTATTGAAATGGCAACATTTAGAATGCTGTTTTTAGAGTTTTATTTCAATTGAAATTTGCAAAATATGTTGAATATTTTATAAATCCTTTTTTACACGTTCTTTGAAATAAAAACAAAATCCCTTTTTACATACATCACACGAACAAGGTGTTTTGTACTTTTTAACATACCGACATGAAAGATTTATATGCAGTGCATTAAATTAATATAAAAATCTTCTGCAACATTAGCGAAAATTACTCACACTTTAATTTTCTTTTTAACATATACTTTGCCTGTTACGAAAGACAGTGATGGTGATGGAACTATTAAAAAAGTGTACTAATTGAAAAATAATTCTGTAAAAACATAAAAAAAATGATAATTTTAAATTTTAATACGAAATTCTATAACAGAAAGACAAAATCAAAGTATTTATTATACAGTGGTATAAAACTGCTCTACGTTTTTCTAGGAAGGTTTTTTTCTTTTCTACGTTAGCTGTTGGTATTTTTTCTTAAACTATAATTGTAATGAAATAAGAAGTTCGTGTTTATCATCAGCACATCTTTTATAAGAACGGAAACTCTCGTTCCCCGCAAGCAATGCATTCAAGTAGAATATACCACATTTAGCGACAATTGCAAGCCTTGGGCAGAGACAAAAAAGTCAGCCATTGAAACAAATTCTATTAATTTTGTGAACAATTTAAACAATTTTACGCTATTACAAAGGGAAAAATGTATCCTTATCATCCAATGTTTTTTTTTCTATAAAATCTACAATATTTTAAGATGTGAGTTTTAAAGGACAAGGATAAAGAATTCCATACGTGCATCGTGTGTCGATTATTTTGTTAAAAATCCAGTGCTCTATAATAAAAAGTAAAAAAATGACTACCGCTTTCCACTCACAATGCGAGTGCGCGCATATTTGCACTAATGAATGCATATTAGAGACCATAGCATGTCCTATATAACTTTACATTAATTCCCTTCAATATTTATGAAAGTCTGAATGTATTTGTAAAAAGGATGATATATTGTCATAGGGTTGTAAATTTTAGAAACTTAAAGCCTTATCTTGAATTAAATGTGAAGAAGAAGTTGGTACAACATTAGTTATGAATTTCTATAAGAAGCTCTGTCTACCGCGTTTATCTCCCACAACCTTTAAAAAATGGGAAAGGGTCAAATCCAAGTGTGTGGCATTCATCGGGGAAAAGCCCTACCATTTTGTTTACTTCGAGGTTTTATTTATAGCAATTTACACAGTGTATGGTTAAAACATCAATTCATTTACTCCCTCTGGATGCGCATATGTTCGGTTGCCTAATTCAAGTCGGGTTCATCAAATTTGGTAGTATTGGAATTTCTGTATGGGAAATAAATGCCCGAGTTATGCTTCACTTCATGAACTGCATGAACGCAATGTGCTAAATGGAATAAAGGACACATAAAAATTCCATAGGGATTGCGGCTAAAATCACGAAACACCAATTCCTCTATATCCACACATCACCGTTGAGAGGCAATCAAATATCGAACATAATAAACAATAAACAAACCGCCCCGCTCCCGTCGCACCTGTCGTTATTACAAAAGATAATGTTGTATATCACGCCAGGCGTGCAAATACCTTTCAGCACGCGGGGAATGCAATTTTTAATAAAAATCAATCTCGTCTATACTGTCGCACATTCCGCCATAAGCGCCTTGGAAATGGTCTGGCCGTAGTAAGGGAAGGATAAATATAGACGGGGTAGGGAGGGGAAATGGGAATCGCAGGGCAGTAGGTAACGTCTAGGAACTATTCCATAAATCAGCTACCGAAAAACTTACCTTATAAATACTTTATTGTTCTGGGGGGTGTTGGGTGCAAATGCTGCTACAAACTATGGAACTACATTGGCACCAGGAAATCCAACAACAACAACGCCTGTAGCATACTGCAACATGTCCGTAAGAAGAAGGTTTGGCCGAACGTACAGAAAAACAGAATAATATTATATTCGATTTTTATGGCCGGTCGTATAATCGTTGCTCCAGCAGGTGAAACGGCACAGATGAGAGGAGCAAAGGTGAGGCAGGACGATGACGACAAAAATATATATATATATATATGTATGCTCTTTTCTAGGAGACTGCTCGCTCGGCTTAGACACTGCACTGCACTCAGAGCGATAATATAAATATATATTGGAATTTACAAAACAGAAATAGGCAATGAAACTAAAAATAAACACTACTATTCACATTTCCGAAGCTTTATATCGCCAATATATGAATTTGGCACACTCGCTCTCATATGTGTAACGATATTATTTTCACCTGTTTTATCGAACTGATAAACACACCTGCACCCACGGTCAAAATCACTACTATTCCGCGGGCTCGAAAAAAAAATCAAACTTGTGAATATTTATTAGTTGTAGAACTCCGCGGTTGTGAGAGCCCAGGTATATTTTTTTGAATTTTTAATTTCTCTCTAATCACAGGTGGTGGATCTCGAACGCTATAGACCATTTGTCTTAGAATGGCACCACGATTGACTAGAATGGAGCGCCCCTTGATGTAAAAAACGCGACTGCTCCCGTGCGAGGCCAGAGCACGAATGCCCAGAGGTCAAGTTATTACTAAGACCTGGCCGCGTATTTAGCTTTCTACGAGGAGCACGTTCCCAGCGTGACGTGAAAATGATGACGACCCCACAATGATGACGACGACAGTGTGAAGGCGCTTTCGCGTTACTTTGGGGCCTCAGCATTAGAGGAGCAACCTCACCGGCAGAAAGACAATGCTACTGCACTTGCAGCGCCCGATGAAAATGACGACGTGGTCCGAATTTTTTGTAGAGAATCGGGGAATCGTTGAAATTGCTAAGATGGCTGAAATTCCCGAAACTGACCAGTGTCCGATGTCCGACGGTAAAGTAACCGGCGGAAGTCAATAGCACTATATGAAAAAATAAAACAATCCTCAACTAAGGTCATTAGCTGGACTGTGACACTGGTGCAAAAGCGCGCGGCCGCGAGGCTCCGCTTGCTACATTCTTATCGCGAGCCCCGCGGAGTCGCAACCAGCTGATTAAGCCGCGATAAAAAGCGCGGCGGACCCAGCACACCCACTACAGCACACACCAGCCAATTCAGGTATATTTCAGGTATATGTGCTATTAGCGAATTTTCGCTTTCTTGGCCGTAATTAAAGTGATAACGCACGAACTCTTATCACCACACTCTCTCAATACACGGCCCCAGTTAGCCCGTAGATCCAATGAGACCCGGTGTCGCACCGGCGGCAAATTCAGGTCACCGTAAATGGGTAAAGGGAAAACCCCCACTAGAAATATGACAAGCAGGTCTACTTCTACTACTCCGCCAAGAATAAGAAGTTCGCTTCCGCGTCTCCGGTGTCGTATGTCCGGTGCGCGTTCCTGCGCCCTTTTATTAAGGTGTAAAAATAATAGTAAGACGATATTTCGAGTACGCGACTGATTCAAAAATTACACATAAAAAAAAAATTAACGGTCGAAGCGCCAAAATCAAAATCGCGTACAACTTGTTTGGGCCACGAGTACTCCAACATTACTGAGAGCTGGCCGGTCCGAGTGTATAATAAGACTTTTTGGTGCACGGATAAGACGAAGACAAGACGCCAGAAGCTGTGCCTCCTTCTGTGCATAGCCCCGACACACCGAGACAGAGACTCCGAGTGGAAAAATTGCTCCTGTGGCGAAAGGCGATTCTAGCCAGGCGTCTTCTAGCCTCCCAAAACTCCGAGACTTCGGTTCTTCCGTCGGTCTTTCGACCTTCTCTAGGTGAGTGCCAACTTCGTCATTGAGGGCCATCTGATTGTAGACTCGATTTCGCAGTCTGAATCAGAAAGTGCCAAACAGAAACAAACAGGGGAGCAACTCGGCTTGTGTCGAGCGAGCGAAGAGTGTTGCCGTTTTGCGTTTCAAGCACGAATTCTAAGTATTATTAACGTTAGAATCCTTTTAATTAGCAAAAATTAAAGATATCAATAAAGACGGTCGTTTTCAAAAGTATTTTTAAATAAAATTATGAACTACATTGTTATATATGTAATTTCTGTCTATGAAATCGGTCACACTGGTCCTTTAGAATTCCACACCATAAAGGTGCAAACAGAACCCCTCTGGTGAGATTTCTTGCTACAGAAAGGGTAGCCAAGGTGGTGGTAGACAAGGTTTATAACTATGTAAATTTCACGTCGATAGCTTTAGTAGTCTCTCAGAAAATCGACGGTGACCTATAGACACGTTATAGTCATAAATCTTGATCGCTTACATCTAGGCGCAAATCGAAAATAACCAACATATAGTTTTAAAAGATTTTTTTTTTAAATAATTCCTCTTATCTTACCAAGAGGGGTTATTTTATCTTTAAGGTTTACCTATAGAAATTCTAGTAGATACTATAAAAGAATAAAGAAAGAATAGAGCAATATTTCTAACTGCTATAGATCTTGATAAATTAGTAATCATCTACGTATATTAACAACTAATAATTTATGGTTCGTAATCTTAATCAGGATTGAGATGAATATCGAGATGTATTTGCTGATGAAAAGTACTAAACTGAATTCTCTAATGCATCTTTAAGTACACTATACAAAACCAAAAATGCAAATCAGGCGCCATGAAATCTAGAAATTTCAAAACTGCGAGAAAAATAATGCAATTAATTTATATCTAATGTTATAAAGCAAATAAAAGAAAAGTGGTAAAGTTTTATGATTTTATAAGAAATCGAATTTATTTTTTATGTAGGTATATCTAACTACGAGAATTTTTGAAAAATTTGACTATAAAAATAGTTTGATATTTTATTATTCACTTATCTATAAAACAGATCCATCGCAGACCCGTCGATTTTATTGAGATACCAGCAATTTTTATTGGAATAAAATATATCGTAAAATGACACCCAGAACTTTTCCTGTAAAGAGAAAACTTTTTAATTGACAAACTCGTAAATTCTGTATGCAGAATTATTTTTGTTTTTGTTTTTAAATAGACAAAAACAAAATTAAAAATATTTTACTGCAATTATGCGGCTCCTGCTGTCAATTAAAATTTGGGTAAATAGACGAATTAAATGCTTTTCGTCTCGCATGCAAAGAATGTAAGATGATTCGTGACAACATGCAATTTCTGCATAGGCTTCATTACACACAATTACAAAAAACTCAGGCTCACAAATCGCATCAATTCCGATGAAAATATTTAATTTAAAAAGAAAAATGCTTTCGTTCCAGTGACCTGGACTTATAATTAATATTAACCTGTATTCAAAAATATATGTCCTAGTTTTCTGAAATATTTACATTCAAGTTTTACTATTCGTTGCCTTGGAACAGAAGGCGTGCATAAAAAAAATCAATATTAATGTAATTTTAATTTTGACGTATTAAAAGCATTCTACTGAAGATAAACAAGTGTGAATAACTAAAAAAAGAGAAAAAGCCATGATCTTATTTTATAATCTTTTGGCAAAAATGTATGAATTTTAGAATAGAATTTGGTCATACATACCGACGAGTACTTAACTAAGTATTATACAATTTACATTCAATTACGTTGGGCTACCAAAAGACGTCATATGACGTCAAGAATGTGTGATTTTAGCTTAATTGGAAGGGGGAAAAAAGATAATGATTCGAAAAAAATCAAAGTTATATAATTAATTTTTTATTTTGACCCAAAATCTAGACTAAAATTCAATACAGTTGTAGTAAGTCTCACCCTTTGTTTTAAAATACTTTATTACATTTTTAAGTTTATTTATGATAGAATTTTGAGGAGGTTAGTTTTTAGTTTAAGCTGAAAAACAAAAGAACTAAGATATACACAAATAATCCATTCTTTTTGTGAAACACAGAGTAAAAACATTTCCTTATAAATTATTGCTTTAAAAATTAGAAAATATTAAATTATTAAATTTCCATGTTGAAACAAATTGTAAAATTCTTGTTGTAGTAGTTTCAAGAAATGTTTGAGCTTATGAACAGGCAAATCACTTTAAGGCTTTATAATTCCATCAAGTTTTTCCGATTAACTTAAAAGATTGACCCTAAAAATGATGGTCTTGTGACCCGTTTGGGGGACCAAAAAATTTGAATTAAATTGTGATTAAATGATAGCTTATGATGAGACATTAATCACAAAACAAGATTTTAAATAAGCATAGGAAACGCTTCAGAGATATGAAAGTCCAAATAGTATAACTAGATTCTTGCATCGCAAAGTTGGTTAATAGAACTTAATACATAAAATGTAATTTAAGCAGGGTATTTTTGACAAAATATTTCCGATTCAATATCTGATACTACAGGCAACTGCTAAAATTAATGTACCTGCAAGACACGCCTTCTTCGCTAAGAAAGTAAGTCAGGATGGTGCCAATGCATCGGTACAGCGTTAGTAATAGGCATGCTGGTAGCAATGTGTTACGATAGTATAAATCTCTTCATAAATAAAAGCTTAAATGAAATCTGTATCAATTTTTAATTATAAATATAAAGCACGAATTTCAAAATTTTATAAATTGGTGAGAATTTGAATAATCAAAAGTACCCAAAATTTTTATATTTTTTTGGTTTCATTCACCAAGTTATAAGGCATGAATTTATTTCTATTAATGGACCCTTCATATCTCGGAAACGGTTTGCATGTTCATCTTAAAATTCTTTTGTGTTTAATGTCTCATCATAAGCTAACATTTAGACCGCAGAGATGAGATGAGCTACTTCAAGAAAGTGAAAAAAGAATTGTTATTTTTCAAAATGATAACCAGAAATGACTTCTTAAAGTGTTGCCCAAATTATCCTCAAAATTGTCGTCTTACAAATAGGACCATTTGGATAACTAGTTGTTTAATTTCATTTACATTTTTTTTGAGTAATGAATAAGAAATTAAAAGTAATGAACATTTAATAAAACAAAGTTCTACACTTATTCAAATAGTGCTAGATTTCCCGCAGACACGGCACCACCAGAACCAGCCTGTTCTCCCCAGGACCCAAGAGAGGAGCCGTGCTCGCCAAGGTATGTTTCTGTGTTCCGCATGCGCACGCCGAATTCAGCCGCAGAAAACGCGGAGCGGAAAAGTTCGTAAATATCAAAGCAGCCGCGGTCCGGCACCGCGTTTCGTGTAGTGGGCTAATGAGAAACGGGCGCTTCCACAGGTAAGCATGTGACAAAAGTGGTCGGAACTCGGCGCACCTGACGAAGTCCGCGGAACGCGGATATTCACTGGGGCCATGGTCGTCGGGTCTGTTCGCTCTGAGCCTCAACCAGGCGAGACACCCGAGACTGAAAGACGGGAACCTGGATCCTGGATCCGGGAGCCGGGAACTGTTGCTGCCGGCTAAAGTACGCATTCCCGGATTTCCGGACCCCAGTTTCGTGGATTTTCTCAAATTTCCCAAAAACCCATCCGACGCATCTTCCGCCCGCATCGTCTTGTGGACGGGCCGCGCGCTATCTGAGCGCTAGCATTCCGCTCCTTTCCGCAGCCTAGTCGGCCGGAAGTAATCTAATTCGAAAACGAATCAATCGTCAAATTTGCTGAGCAATTTGCCTCCTGGTAATGGTTTTCTAATTGCTGAGCAGCCAGCGAGCAGTCGCTAGCGAAAAGTACGCCGCTCGCCCCGACGCCTCTTTGATGTGCTCAAACGAATTAGTGTCTGTTCCGTACGTATTGATCTGTTACATAATTACATTCGATTTGGAGTTGGTGAAGACTGTAGGAAGTCTTGCATCAATTAGCTTCTTTCATACGGAGTCTTTCCACGGCATGATAAGTAATCTCGCCAGTTAAAGACGGTGATTTAATGTCACCAATTGGTGAATATGCATGCGAATATTTCGATTTTGGTGAAATGTATGATGACATCAATAGTGATCACTTTTCCTCTTTATAAAATCAAACATATTTTTGCAATAAATTTAACAATAGCACTAATTTGATACTACAGATTTTAAAAACTTATTCAGAAAAATTCAGATAAATTTTTCGAGTCTTACGAGAGTAACAACTTTTATAACTTTTGTGAAAACGTATATGGCATCAGTTTAACATGGTGAAGTTTAAATCCATTTCTGACAATTTCTTTCCAGCTCGATCATCAATTTAGACTTATGCATATTTAGTCAAAAATATGATTTTTTGTCAATATGATTTTAATGATCTCCTCTTAAAAATAAAATTGACAGTTTGAATTTATTCATTTTAGAATAAAATCCAATTTGGATATTCTTAAAAAGGTATAATTATTGCAGTACTGATCAAAAATTACAACCACAACTTCTAATATTTAGACAACCCTGTTTTGGATTTAATTTTTTGCATTTTGGATACTTCTGAAGAACAAAATCGTGACAAATAGAGATTATAATATTTTTCACAGTTTTAATGAATTTATATGTAATATTTAGAGCTATACGATAAAAGAATTAAAAATTTTCAAAACATTTCAAATTTTAAATTTTTAAAAAAGGAATAGGAAGCCAAAAAGTGCTTCGAAACACTCTTGAATTTATGGTAAATTTCCATGAAATTTTTCAAAATTAAATATAAAAGGTCTAGCTAAAAATGGAACAAATGACTCAACAGTCTTTGTAATATCTACAAGATAAAAATCTACGATATCTACAAATCTGTATTTCTACAATCGCGCTGCAATATAGAAACTTTTTTTGTTTTATTTCACAAATAAGCTAAAGCCATTAATATTTTTTGAGAAAAATATCTCACTTTTATATCCTGATTAATCTACTTGAATTTTGGAGCACAAGTTGGGGATTATTGGTGTGATTGAAATGCTTTAAAAATATGTTTTCTTAAAAGATAAATATTTATAATAACAGTACAAATTCGAGTGTATTTTTTTTTCTTACAAGGGACTCTGAAATCATGCACATGTTCCCAAACAAATTACAAGCAATAAATAATACAAGAAAAAATGTATTTATATTATACTTCCAAATAGCAGCACAAATAAAGTTAACAAAGCAAATAAAAAAGGATTAAAGAGATGTTTAGATCGAAGGAAATTTTCTTAGATCTTAGGTCTTAATCAATGAAACCCCTCAAAGCTGGGAAATCGAACGAGCTAGAAGATACCGAAAACTTTTGACGAGCCCAGTTCCACTTAAGAAATTTCTGATTGATTTTGCCGCCTGAGACCGCGATTAATTGCTCCGCTTAATTGAAAGCAGCTCGAATTGATCTCGAGCGTAAAACCGCGAATCGTTTTTTTTTTTTATATCTGACCAAATTTAAGCTCTTGTGAGACAACTGAAAGGTGTCACGTTTTGGTGACGTACGCGCGCACAATTTGGCGAGTACTTTTCAGTTTTCCGCGCGTCTCAGCAATGGAGAGATCAATTGCAAGGTGGAGTTTTCCCTGAAAGTGATTTAGGTGATCTTTGTGATCTTCGTTCCCGTCGGCATTTGTCATTAGATCGGTTATCTCCGCTTACCTTTGTTGAATCGTCTTATTGCGTTCGCATTTTCTTCACATAGCCGCGCTCTTCAGAAGATCGGGGAATTTTTTGCACTGTTTGCATAATACTTAGCAAGAGTTTGTTGTGTGAACTTGTTCGTGAGGTTAAAGGCAGGTGATCAATGAATTGTGATTTAGATGTCTTTGCTTTTCAAGAAATATTAGCACATTTTCAAGCGGGTTTTGGTTTGACTTTCATACGAACCAGAGTTATCTCATTCAGATATCGAAGAAATTAAATAAATAATGTGGAGCACTGAAGTAGTTAAGACAGCCGTTTATAATCTTATTTTCTCTCTTTAGTGATATCTAGCAAAAACGTACAATAATGCCTATGCTAAAATTGTTGTCCTCTTCATTAAATTTGAATTGAAAACATAATTTTAAAATCTTCCTCTTGGTACATTCGTCATTAAAAGAAACCATTACCTGTCGAGTATAAGAAAATTTAAATTTAGCCCTAAAGCCTTTTCAAAGAAACATCAAATAAAATACTTGGCTATAAAAAGAAACAACCGAAACAAATTGTAAAATAACTTGCCGAAAACATTTTAGACATATCTCAAAAGGCAAGATAAATTATGCAAATTGAAACAACTGCGTAATAACATCAAATATTTTATTTGTTGTTTGAATAATCGTGTGAAAGATAAAAAGCAATTTCCTGAAGGCAATCGAATCCTGAATTTTTCAACGGTCCGATTAGATAACATTAATTTTACTTCTTATACTTCTAATTATAAACTTATAATTGTGATATGAATCAAAATGTTTTGAAAAAAATATTTTTTGTTTTTAAATTTCAATAAATATTTACTTTTATGAATGTTACTATAAAAATCAAAAGACATTTGGGGACAGTTCCACTAATTTTAGTATGTTTAACTCGATACTTAATAAAGACTGAAATAAATAGGTTTTTATAATTTTTAGAATAAGGCTCACCATCTTCCAATTTTATTTAATTTTTTTGCCAATTTTATTGTATTCAAATTCACCACTTCAAAAAATTTCATTTATATACTCGCATATTTATAAACATAGTTGTCTTTCTATTATACCAAAACTTTAATTGGATATTTAAACTTAATACCAAAGTCATTATACAAGCAGGACAAGAAATATGTACGTAAATAAAAAAAATCCTTATGAAAGCAAAAATTTAGTAAATAGTATGTTTAATTATTTAGCTAAAATCAAATTAAATATCTTTATTATTTCTTATGTAATTGGCTCGTAGTTCCAAACATTTTTATTGCTAGGTAATTCACGGTATTCTTGGTACTCAAATTTAAGTCTTGCAGGCCCATATTATTCAAGAGATATATTCCTTAAGATATATTAAAGTACATATGGATCGTCCAAATCTGTTAGCTTATACCTTCCCTTATCTACCATATTTTATGGATTTATAAAAACCAAACTACAAATCACATCTCTACGAATGTTAAAATATTGTCACAACTTCGAGACATAAATCTTTTTCTATGCCCGAATGTGATCGAGTGTTGTTCCAAACTACGAGGTAGTGCTTCAAACAAAGCACCTGAAGTACCTGAAGTGCCTGGGAAAAAACTCCACTTTGCAGCAATCAATCACGGGCGTGCCGAATTGCCACGTCATTTTTCTTCGCGGTGCACTGATAAGGAACTCGGCGAACGCATCCTTCAGGAATATGTCCTGATTTCGTGCCGGGAACGTGACAGGAGAAACGCGTTTATCGATTTGTTTGGGGGCGTATTGTAGAACATATGCTTAACGAAACCATCATAAGGCATTTATGCAACGCCATAAATTCTCATTAGAGGCAAGGAGAAAAAATAAAGGAGTCATTTCTCTCATCCCGGAATATCTAAGAATCTGAGTGTCTGCGTTATTGATTTTTTAGTAGGATACCTCGCCTTCGGTGGAAATCGGGGTAAAAGATGGTAAAAGCATTTGGCGAACTTTTTGGCCTCATTTCTTGTCTCCATTAATTCATGACCCACTCACTACAGTCTAGAGGCTAGAGTATCATGCATCGACACTTTAGATAGTCTAGATTCCGTCAACATAGGAGAGGACGCTTCAAGAATTTAACAATTCCTTATAGTGTCGAGCACGCCCATCAGCGTTTGTTGCGTTCTGTAGGAAAATTGCGAACAAAAGAAAAAATCACGTGGCACACTTTCAATGAACCCCTTTAAGGAAAAACGTAATAACCGCAGAGATAGGATCTCAATCAAAAATTGAATCAACTCCCCTCAACACCTGCCAATGTTGACCATTTTCTTTTTTGCTTTTCCCTTTTTCCTGTTTCCCATTTTCATCGCGGGTTAGGCCATAGTCCCCTCGAAAAATGAATTTTTCGAGCGCGATAAGGCAAACAAAATTCACTCTTAGACTCCGGACCCATTCTACCCCGTCAACCGATCAAAGTCGGACGTTTTTAATAGAATTTCCCGTTCTGCAGCAGAATCAGAATCAGGGTAGAAATTTTCGGGTGGCTTTCTTTCTTTTCATGACCGAACAATGGCAAGTGATGCCAGCATATTTCCCGGAATGGACCCTTTTTGTTTAAAAGCTTCCAAAGCCTGAATTTACCCGGGCCCGATTTCTCGGGAAAAAAGGATGCTGCCATAATTTTCAGATATGAATCAATCCTGGCTGCCACCAGATAAAACACATCAGCAATTCTGTCTTTCGTGACAAGAATAAGTTTTGCTCTTTTGCTTAAATATGGACGTTAGTTTTTCTTTTAATTATAGTAATACCTCCAAAATGACATTATTTTTAAGTATCCAAATATAACCTATGAAATTTGGAATCAGTCGATGCTATTTTTTTATTTGTGTTCATGAAATATACCAAAAAAGGTCAAAGATAACAAATCTTTACTAATAGGATAATGGCAAAATGGGCTTGGTCCAGAGGGGTTGTTTGTTTTCACAAGATTTGACCTTATTTTGAAAGAAACATAATCTAATCTTGCCAAACGGATATTAGATCTAGTGAATACTCATCCTTTAGAATTTGAGAAATTCCTTAAGTTCTCTGTAGAGACACCGTTTGGGACTAAACTGAAACAACACCATTCAAAGATTTGGTTCATAATTTAGTATTTTAATTATTTTGTTATTTACACTGTCAAATTTCTTTCTTTTGCAACTTTCTAATTTATACTATAAAATAGAATAGAATAGAAATTGAAAAATGAAATTTTTAAGAATTTTGGAACTTCAACATCCACTTTTTCAATCAAACTCTCATAAAGGCGCAAAAGGATAAAATCTATTCCTTGAGAAATTCTAATACCTTTTACTTTCCTTGAAAATTCTCACTCTCTGTTATAGTAAAACTGCAATTTGTATAAAATATAAATATTAGCAAATCGATGTGGATATTGCTTGAAATATCGCCTACATAGATTCAAAGGGTAAAGTGTATTCTATTCTATTTCTTAGAAGTACTCCTAGAATCGGAACGTTATTTTAGAATTTTTCGAAATTCCACTTTAAGGATGTAAAATTGTTAGGAAGAAATAAATTGTATTTTTATTTTAAAAAACTATTTATAAAAATATTTAAACTCAACTCAGTTGAACTAGCATTAGGGCTTAACAAAGAATAAAGTATAAAAAAAAAGAAATAAACAAAAAATTAAGAAACAAAGGTATTCTGGCGGTATATTGTTCAACAAGCCGGAACACTTCCTTTCAATACCAAATAGGCATATCTAATCGAACGTTGATTTGATAAAATTAATTTCAAATAAACAGATATTTAAGATATCACCTAAAACGTCGAATTAGATTACGTTTCAATGTAACTCAGAAAAGAGAATTAAAAACGAGTTATTGATCGACTTAAGCTCGAAAAACTTGTTCAGGTGAGAAACAACGAACGTGATATATTTGATATCATTTGGTAAAATAAACAATGACCAGAATTGGGAATTGAGGTAAATTTTCATAATGGAACCGGTGATTCTTAATTAAAAATACAGAGAGCGGTTTTTTACGGCTGCGAGGCTCATATTTATTTTTACACATGGCATACTCGGAGCTAACCGAACTGACCGAACAAATTAAGACCGTATGCCCTTTGAGACCGCAATTTTTATTAAAATTTAATTCAGTTAACTTAATGCCTATATGAAAAAAGTAAATTAACAATAAGTGAAATATTCGATTACATACATAAACACATTAAAATAAAATATAATTTTATTATTCGTTTCCAGCCGTAGAACCGCGACGCATAAATTACTTGTTTATCAGAGTTTATTGTCTATTAATACAGGCCCAATGTTTAAATCACACCGATTCCTGTTCATTTTCATTGTTTTGCTATTTATTGAACATATAAAATTTCTAGTAAAACCTTACCTTGTTTTAATGATATACAAAGAAAATTTTAGGAGCTATCAAAATAAGAGAAAGATTATATTGTTAAATAATTTTATTATAAAATTGTAAATATTTATTTATTGGGATCTTGTTTAAAAATTTTTATTATAACTCTACCCTACCTTGGAGTGGAATTCCAAATAAATATTCGAAAAAATGCAATTCAACAAATTTAACGAATGAATGATTATTTATTTTTGAATTTTAGTTGTTTTCTACTAGAAAAAAAAATCATATAAAGTGGTAAATGGCTTTATAAAATGGTAATAGTTAATTCTGTTCTATTTACCGAACCTTTGTCGAAAACGAATCTTGTAAATTCCTATTACTTTTCACTTGCCATTGAACATTTGTCATATTATTTCTAATCACGTATATCAAAAATGCTAATTCGTGCTAGAAACAATAAACGCGACTATGAGTATTTTCAGTTTAGAGCTTGAAGCAACTTAAATTTTTACAATCCTTTCCACTAATTGGCACGAATTGAAACTTTATGCGCTGTAAATGGAAATAATAACCTCCAAGATTTAGAAAACAAAATTTTCATTCCCGTGAGGAAGGTAAAATTAATAGACAGTAATTCGTTCAGTTTCACCACTTTTGATTTCAATTCATTTTGGAATGGAAAATCAGTTGGGCAATAGAACGCAATCTTGTACAACTCTTTTTAATAAAAAGATTTCCGCTGACAGTCAACCAGCAACACAATATCAAAATGAAGTATCAATAAAGAGGTTTTAATGACTATTTTGGGTCATTAACTGGCTGAAATAATTCGTAATTGCACCTCATTATAAGGCCTCATCCCTTGATTCAGTTTTCTTCCGTTTCAATGGCGACCTGGGCTCGTAGGCAATGAAAATTTATTTCACTATTAATCTCAGCATCAGAGGACGTTTCCATTCTAGGGTTATGGATATTAACAAATATGAAATCGATAATGCCAGATATTGAGAATTATGGAGGCATTTAGAAAAGAAGAAAACAGTCGGAAAGTAAACAAAAGGCAGGTCGATGGTGGCACACACTTACTCACTTTCTTATTTCCTCAGTAATTTTGGCCCGCATCTCTTCGTTGTCCCCAATGAAGTGCGTCTCTTTTGAATCGAACCTTACGAACTCCTTGCGGTTGGACTTCTTTTTCTCTGTTGAGGTCTCGTTCTCGGTTCCAGACAGAGTGAACTTTAGGCTTCGTTTACGCTGTGTCTCAGTCATCATGGAGCCAGTCAGAAAGCCATGGTACTGAGAATCACTTCACGTCAGATTATCTGCAAAAGATAAATAAGAATAAGAATGAGAAAGTATTCGCGACGCACGGGCTAATTTTGTTATTTTCTAGGAAATGAGTTATGGGCTGTTGTTTACCGCCACGGTATTATTCTCTGATTGATTTTCCAATTGCGTCTAGAGGACCTGCAGGAGTCACCTTTATATGTCACAGGAGCACCAGAGTGGCTCCTTTGATACTTTGAATAATGTGAAATTCAAATTTTGGAATGCTTGTGACAGGACTCTTTACCGAACTCACTACCTATGGAGCACAGCATTTTCCCTCAGGAATTCCTAAACGATGCGCCATCATATCCCATTATTAATTTCTCTTTTTGCCTTTCAATCATCTCACCCATCCCCAATCTTAAAGTGAACATTTCGGTTTTGTGTTAAATTAGATAATTCTCAATTTGTTGCCAAGCAGCTCTTCGTTCGTTTAATTACATTTTCAGTCTGGACATTCAAGGGGACATTCTTCCGGCTCGTTTGGCCAAGAATTCCTAGTATTGGAGATTATCAAGGTTCACAAAATTGTGAATTCCAGGGAAGGCAGGATTCGCATGTCAGAGCCTAATATTAATTTCATAGGCAGCCACTTGATCAGGCACGAGAATTTCGTCGGACACTTTATGGAAGTTACTATGTGAAAGCATAGATGCCTGATATGAGGGTCTACATGACCTTGGTTATTGGATTATCTCTTTTATTGCAATTTCGAAAATTTTATAACACATTTTAAGAGTGAAATAGGCACTAATAAAGTTCGAGTGATAAAACTTCTAATTAAATTCCCTTTATCTCAGATCAAAGCTTGCTTGTACCATACCATATTTGAGCTTTACTCTGTTAATGAACGAAAGTTCTAAATAGGAACGCGCAAACAAATCAATAGTTTTTAACCAACTCAATGTACAGATTCCACAAAAATTAAATTTTATGATATAACAGGAAGTGCAGTGGAGAGGACAAAAACATATTAACTATGTTGAAAATTGAATTTTCGCGTTCTTAGAGCTTCCAAACGTTTACAGTCTAGAATTGGTTCCATCGAATCATTTACTTATTCCCAAAATCGAAAAAAGAACTACCAGGAAAGAAATTTAAGAGATAAAGTTTTAAACTGAAATTCGCATCCTGTGAAACAGAAATAATAAAACACGATTAACTTAATTAACACAGTGATGCATCGTCAATTTTGATTCGAAGCTACGTAACTGTTGTGTAGTCTTTTCAATTAAATAATCCTTATTTGATGTGAATCTATTCAATTAATCACTTGGCGCCAGATGAAGAAGTGCTAAACGACTTTTTTCGTGTTTCTTCTATGAAAATACTCATCAGGGTCAAGGATTAGATGTTTTCTTTTCCAAATAAGTTTGGATTTGAAATCAGGGATGATTCAAACAATGAACCTTACTTCACATTAACAGGACCAAAGTAAAAATGATGTGCTCAAGAAAGCTAGAATTCTCTAAAAATTAAAGCAGAATAAAAAAACAAAAAAGATTTAAGTTTTCATTTACTGCTGTAGTGGTGAAAAGAATGAATCTAACTTTATATTTACTACTTTTCAAATCATAAAGTACAATGTTTCTGGTTTTGAAATTCAATATAAATAACAAATATAATATTTTATAAAATATTTATTTATTTATTTTAAGAAGTTTGTTTTTATTTTTTTTCGAACACACTTTTTTATCTAAAATATGAGTGATAAACTATTAGAATTTAACTTTACCTTCAGTTAATTAAGGAAACTAAGCAAATCAGAATTTCGAATACTTCAAAATCATACGCACTGGATTTTTCATTTTAAGCTTATTCAAACTAAAGTTATTTAATTTTATTATATCATTTGCTTCTAATTAACTTGTACTGTCTGATGTTCTATGTACATATTTTCGCAGGACGTTGTTTATGAAGCTGAGTTAAAGACTTCATTACTGCCAAAATATTCCTAATTCAGTGTTTAACTTTATTCGAATCTTTAGAAAATTGTAAATAGGCGGAAGTATTAACATAAATTTGAATTTCCTCCAGATTTTTGGATAATATCGGACTAAAATCTTTAAAGACTTTATTCAGATCTAGCCTTACTGGTCCTTCCTTGTGTTTGCCCTAGGAATATCCTTGTAAACCTAAAGCCATATGCTACCATGTCTACACGACAATTATGTGCTACCCAAGCGTGAATTGATAATCTGCATAAGGTGAATCTATCGCTAATCGAATATGAGTTACCTGTGGGGTGTTTGGTCTCAAAACAATCGTTCGACATGTCAAACCTCTCGTCCGACATTTGCAAAGGTAATTGACGTAATTGTCGTCTCGAACGATTCTTGCACGTGCAATCACAACAACCTTCTTGTCATGTTAATTTACTCGAGGGAAATGAGGAGTTAAACAGCTCGCAGATCAATTACGACAGGTCGTGAGCAGGACCTCTCCTACGCTCGCTCCCCTGCCAGCGAATAGATCTCTTTCCGGACAAAAATAGGACACTTTCTGACCCATTCTCCAGCCGCCGTTCGTCTGAAGGGAGCTTTCCGTGAGTTTGATTTTTCACTTCTAACAAGACCGGCAAATCAGCGGAACAAAATACCTTTAAGAAATTGAACCCTTTGAGTTTGCCTCATGTAAATGGTCTGGGGGTGTCTGGAGTTTCTTTTCTTTTTTGTTATAAGAAAAAAAAAAAACACGGGCATATCTAGACCTTCACCTTTGAGACCGAGGCTTCCAACATGCCAATAACGTGCTTTTGTGTCCATGCCAACAACCGACCACCTCCAGTAGGGGCTCCTTTTATTTTATTTAGATAAACCAAAGAATCATGCTAGAATCACGTGATACGCTTGATTTTTAAGACCTTGTCGGGTGGCAGCCCAATCAAAACACCGTACTGAATAAACTGCTTCTATAAACTGCGCATTAGCACTCTTGAACACTACCGAGCTGTGATTAGCCAATGAACTCGGCCAAGGAGAGCAGGTGTGTGACTCGTGTGAAATAGGTCAGGAACCCTCATTCAGTTGAAATTAGAAATATCCTTTTTTTGATGTTTGACTGTGGAACAATTTTTGAGTTACCAAGGAAGGACCAGAGGTTGTATTTGCATTTTCTACAAAAAACTTTGCAGACACTGGGTCTTATACAAAATCTATTTCTAATCTTCTAGTATCATGAATTTCGAAAGTACACCTTTGTCTTTCGTGTGAAGGTTTTAATCACATTTTCCGTGGAAAGTGAAACATTTTCCAAAGTTCTGAGCAAAATTGAATAAATAAATTTAAAAATCGGAGTATTGTTTGTACTGTCATTTCAGCAAAAATTAAACTAATTTTTCACACTTTTTAACAGAATAATTAAATAATGCACATTTTTATTGCAAAGAAGAGACAATTTTTAATTTTTTTTTTAATATGGTACATTTAATAAAACATTTGATCCAAGGTTCATTACTTTACGATTATCACGATACGCGAAAAATGTTCTGTTTTTTAATTCTTTTCCTATGATTTATTTTGCAGACTGAACTAAACCGAAAACGTTAAGTGAAATATTTTCATATTTTCTAAAATAAATACGCGAGGAGTAGCAAGAGTTAATTAAAAATATTATAAGTTAGTTTCAAGTACTATCACAAAAGTATTTAAATTAAAAAAACTTATGTTTTCAAATCACTTTTGAGTATAATTTCCTTTCGAGTTTCATGAATTCATCAAATCAATGACGAGTTCTTTTAGAATGGTGTTACATAATTTTGCATCGTGAAATTAATACTTTCAAAACTTGAACGAACAACTAAAAATCTTAATTAGTTCAATATAAATTTAATAAATTAAAACGGTATACTTTTAATTTTTGCTAAGAACTAAAATTGTTTAATGAAATATTTGCAAAATATTTTTTTCCCACGGTGTACCGAATTTTCCGGTACAGAATTGATTTTCTGAATAAGCTCAATTTCTCCGAAAAGCTCTTTAAACCTATGCTGGACTTGAACAGCCCCATGAGCTTCGCAAGTCTTTTCTATTCCGAACACTCAGGGGTGGAGAGTTTCGTCCGAAAGCAAATCCAACACCCAAGTGTAAACCAGAAATGGCTTTTCACTCCGAAAGCTCTTAAAGATTTATTTCCAGTAGTTCATCCAGCGGGGGCGGAAAATTTCAGAAGTGACCGATCATAAACTGGCGGAATTTCATTTTTAATTCGGAAAATAAGCGCATAATTACGAAAAGGTATAAATGCAGTAAATATTTTTAAACGCTAATTTGTTGATAATTTTATATAAGTCTACATGTTATATTTATGTTTTCCTTTTTCTACACCATGCGGCCAAGAACCAAAAAATTAAATATTCTTTAAATAAATTAAAAAAAAATCGTAGTCCAATAAGATTTAATCATTTTCATTATATTTTTAATTACTATTTTTACCAATTATGTTCTTAAATTTCATGAATGCGATTTATTGAAAAACGAGCTGAGCTCGCTCACGAATTGCAATAATGAAGAGTAAAATTGAAAAACAAAAACCGTTTTCGGTCCAAATCCATTGAGAATACTGAGGGCGAGTTCACCCTCGCAAATAAGTGCAAAAGTGATTAATCTTACTTTAAGAGGTAATTTAAAAACGTATTTTTAAAAATTGCTCTTTTCCTACATTTTTAATTTTATTTTATTTTTTCATATATTTCCTCACAATCACATTTTGATTTTCTAGATTTGAAAATTTTGAAAAATTTCCTTATTCAGAATTGTCTTTGTTACCAAGTTGCCTCTCTAAGACGTAAATGGACAAATCTTTCTTATCTGTACGACGTAGTGCTCTACATGAACTACGTGTTCTATAAAAGAGTTAGATTTTGTTTAGGTATGAGGGCTAAGTATTTTATGCTGTTCTCTCCGAGAAAATTTATAACAAAAATTTATATTACGATGAAAGTACTAAAAAGAGGACTACTCCGCATTAAAAAAAAAAATGAAGTAATCGGATGCTGGAGGAATAAAAACTTCCAAAATGTGAACTCTTTATTTCTTCGCGACGAAAGAAGTTACATTTCAAATTCTTTCAGTTAGACTTTTTCGTTACATTAAAGAGAGTAAAAGCCCTGCAAAGATCATAAATTGTAATATTTCTTAAAAAGGTTCGTCGAAACTTTCGGAGATGATTTAAGTACAAAAATTCGTAGGAGTGCTTCTAGCAGTCTGAATGTAAATTAAGCGAAATCAGAATGCGTTTTTATATGTCCTCTTAATTTACGACTTCTTACGAGGTTCGTCTATGGATTGTGGGTAGAACGTGCACTCGATTGAATTCCCTCTGATAATGGCCTGAGTTCACCTCCATTAGTATCCCTATTTAATTACCAAACTGAAATAAATACTCCATCTCTTTGAAAGGGAATTTTGAATATTTGCCAAAGCTCTCTGATGTAGGAAAAACTGGGAGCGGCGACGGCCTCCGCCAAATCTCACTCCTTGTTGCTACCTTAATGTAGCAAAAGACTTATTTCTTCCTTTCAGCGGTTCTGTAATTATGGGAAGAAATTCCTTTTGTTGTCCGCCCCATTGTTCCTAGATTCCTTACAAGGCGCCGGCATTATTCCGCTCGAAATACTTTAATTTGTATTTTTTTCACGGCTATTGCTACGCCGATGCCTCCCGACAAAATTGATACCTCAAAATCAGGATAACAGAGACGTTGAAATAATTTGCCCCGCGGGCATTGCCGATGAGTAAGCGACTGTAAAAAATTCTGGAATGTAACTAAAGGAACCCTTTTGTTTTTTCTTTATTAAAATTTCCCAGAAATTCGTCTTGGATTTGTAAAGCTGGAAGGAAACATTAAAGTTGAGATCTTATTTATAGCAGAAATATGTGACTTGATTTTTAAAACAAAAATTTCCCTTAAAGCCGACTACCCAGGATAAAACAAACAAATTTGTCTACCTTTATAACGAAAATTGACGTAAGCAGTTATTTTCAGACGACCAGTATAATCTTAGACCCAGGAAACTGAACTTGAATGGGTGATTATTCCCTGAACAGCCCAGCTTTTAAATCTTTTCATAAATAGGAAAATAGTTTTAAAGTAATGATCGATCACAACCTGCAATATAGTACAAAAGCACTGGGACTTTGCATCGACATTAGTTTACGCCGACCGACCTTCTACCTCCCCTATAACGTCTACGGAGTTTTCATGGGGGTTTATTGACCAACATCTGTAATATATTCTATGTATGTTCTACTCCCCCGTCTTCCTTTCTAGGGGGGAAAGGTGCCTTTGCGATGATTCGTCCTCATTGTCTGAGGTAGATTTTGCTTTATTTTTCAAAAAACCTTCGTATGCTAAGTTTTTCATATTTTTCGTTTTGAGGTACCTTCCACGTAAATATTTTGATTCATTGGGATTGTGCTATTTGAGTATAAAATTTGTTTTTTTTTTCCTAGACATGTAAAAAAATTCGACTTTAAAAAAATTTGTAAATTTCTATGGCTTTCTTATAAACGCTTCGTGTACCTCCAATGCCACTATTTTTTGAAATTTTGAAATTCAATTTCAAAATATAATTTCGATATACTTCAAAAAAGCCCTTTCAAACAATGTCCTACTACAAAAAGGAAAATTCTTAAATATTATGCCAGATTCCAAAGAAATCTTTATATAAGAAAGTGGTTAAGATTAGATTGTCCATTTTGCTTAAAATTTTGGACAAAGTTCCAAAAAATTGATCGCTGAACACTGGTCCAGGAAAGATGATGTTGTTTTGTTTCATTAAAACAAGTTCACAATTTATTACCTTCAACAAACTCATCCATTAATTAAAACTCATCTACTAATTAAACTAAACACTGAATGGGAGATTTATGCTATATTCAGATATGATTTGTGTATAAATCTATGCTTAAGGATTCGTAAATCTGCAATGATATTGACTTCTTAATTTTCTGTGGTACGCCGGGGATAAGTTTTATGAATAGAATGACCACATCAGAAAATTGAAAAATCCAGGTCCGATTTACGGACTACCAAGTCTTCATACTCTAAGTAAGCTATTCAGAAGCATTAGCCATTTCGAGAACTAGCACAAAATTGAATTCCAAAGTAATTCAGTTGAATTTGTAAAGCACAGTACACCGCCGCATTTTAATCAGAGGTCCTGCAGGTTTGGTCAAAGTGTAACTTAAATTAAGCTAATTCAATACTTTTCTGTGTCAACTACGACGGAGAGCGCCTTCTTATGAGGAATTCTTTTTCTTTTCAAAATTGGAAATATTGTTGACCTACTTTCACTTTCGCGCAATAAAAAACATTCTGTGAGAGCGTATGAAAGGAATTTTCCCTAGAAGACGACGAAAATTCCTGGATTAAGTTGGCGTGAATTGAATGTGTAAATTCAACTAGATACATTTTATTTAATAGGAAAATTTGTCTAAAGCAAGTTAATTAAGTAATTTTCAAAGAATCTTTTATATATTCAATAGCACAAAATTGACGCTTGAAATTTTCAAATTCAAACAAGGATTTATAAAATATTACTAACAGACCGAATGTTCCAACATATTTGATTTTAGATATTGAGTTTTCTAGTCGTTCATAAAGAAATATTTGCTATTTATGTACATGAAACATGTAACATATTAAAAATATTTTTTTCTTTAATTTTTTTCTCTTCATTAGCTCACAGCATAAAAGAACAAAACGTTTTATGTGAATTTATTCCCAAAAATTAACCATAAAATGTTTTTCGCATTTTACATTTTAATCAAGCCAGCACCAAAATTCAGAAAGGTAATGTTTTACACGTGGGGGTAATAAATTTATCTGAACAGGACTATTTAATGATTTAATTCCCCTACGTTTTATTCAACAACCATTTATTGACCGGCATGATTCGGTCAATAATTTTATTCGTTATGGTGACAGAAAATCATTAACCATAAAAATAAGATAATAGATATTTTATTTCATTAATATACACATCTTTATAAAACTCGTTGATTTAAAATTATTTTAAATATTCTGTCCTTAAGGAAAAATATCGCTTCGTTATGATTTTATGGATCATTTTGTTTTGTATGTTTAAATTAAAATAGACGGTTAGTTTTTCAACTATTTCTACATCTTTATACTTAAAAGTACAAAAATTTGAATTCTATTTAATAAGTAACACTTGGGGTTTAACTAAAAACAACATGCATTCAAAATCAAAATGGCAATACAATTTCAAAACTTCAAAGTAAACCAAATTATTCTTTTAATACACTACAGAAAACAATTTTGTATTTAATAAAAATATTTGAAGGAATCACATTTATACGAAATTTATTTATTTATTTGTTAGGAAAAGACAGTAAATCATTTTTTTAAAAAACCCATATTTTGCTTGTGTTTGCATTTTATTTGAACCGTAGCATAAATCTTATAATGTCCTCCCTTAGGAAGAGAAATAGGATAAGTTGTGAAACGGCCTAATAAATCTTCTACTCATGTGATTATCTAAAGGCTGCTATACTTCTTCCGCATGCAATTAATGGAGATCTATATTATTGCCCTCCTTGTAAAATATATTAACATTAATTTGAAAAAAAGGTTCGAGAAACGGACTTACCGAGGAAGTGTTTGTATTTTGTGGAAAATCGAACTTCTGAATTAGCTACAGAATTTATAGTCATTACTACTTGAGTCTATTCCGATTGCCTGGCCTTCGGCTGAAATTTATATCCCACCCGAAATTCAATTAATTAGTCCTACTTCACACCGAATGCTCGCAAACAGAACTAGTATATTACTAATTGAATTTAGCAGCTCATAAACGAAAGCTCTTCTCTTCCAGGCTTATCTAGCCACCTCTGAGGCGACTCGAGTGCGAAAAGCCATCTAATTGAACCCTTCCCTTAGGTGGTAGAATATGAATTTTTCCATGTGTAACGTGTGGCTCAAATGATTTTGTCCTCCATTAATGCGGGATTAGCCATAGTCAGATTATGGGTATAGGTGGGTCTCCCCATTGTCGGCAATCTATCTTCTCATTAACTTAAATCCAGTTCACCCAAATGGGATGAACGAACCGTCTTTTCTATTTCTGCGCTAAATTATTAAAAGTTTAAAGGACTTGGTCAGGATGAGGAGAGGTTGCGGTGAGCCAGTGTTGCAGGATTTACACGAGATTTACGACATGCCTGCCCTTTTACGAGCAAGAACCTTCTGAGTTATTCAGAAGGGTTTGCTACGACAGTCTGTAGATTCGGCAAAATGTTTGTGTACAAGTCGGGAATACTAATGAAATTTTTAATAAATATGAGTCCTCTGAAAGCAGTAGTCGTCCCTCCTGCCTGATATAAATTTGTTGATCCTTCCATTACATGAAATATGATTTACTACCAATTCAATTCAACATCTAAAATGCATAAGGACTGTTCGTCTTTTTTCCTTAAAGGATTTCTAATTGATTAGGGTATAGACTTGCGGATAAATAGGCACTTAGTGAGATAGATTTGAAATGTCGATACCCTTTTTTTATGACGGAATTTAAGAATCTTTTAGAAGCGTAAAAGTTGCTTTAGCTTGATTATTTGCAAAGTTTCTGAACAGGATTGACATAAATTTAAGAAATCTATTTATCAACCGATTTGCACTATAAAGGAACTACAGACTATCACAACGTAACCATTTATAAGGGTTACAATAAAAAGTATTAGATACGTTTCAGTTTTACAACATCATCTCTTCTTTTTAAAATAACATTCTAGTTTCAAACTTCTTAGTAAGTACCTCTTTGAAACAGAACTTTCGCCCTACTACAAAATACTATAGTATAAAAATGTCCTAAATTTTTGGAAAACGGAAAAGTCTTCTATAGTACCAACTAATAAAATTTGAATAAAAACACTAATGCGTATAAAATTGCGTATTTCTTTATATTTATTTAGAGTAAATGTAACATGTACTCTTTCCTGGTATTTGATAATTTGTATCAGAATAAAGTACTGGTTTTAAAACGCAAATATCATCAAATTATATATTTTATTGTTGAACAAACCTCGATTATCTTTTATCACACGTGTGCTTTACACATTATAAGTTCACGATTAAGAATAGTATTTATGATATTTTTGCTTAATTTAGAAAAGGATTTTACTTTGTTATTTCACAAAAAAAAAACATTTTCCTCCATACTTTATCCTTTAAAAGCTAAAAAATATCGGAATAGGAATTTGTTTAATAAAGTTTTAATACTATTTTTAAAGATCTTTAAATGCCCAATTGAAAAGAAATAGGTTTTTTTAAATACCTTAAAAGCATAAAGTTAGAACTTATCTTGAAGTTAGACACTTTGCTTTTTTCTTCATTGATCAAGGACGATGAGGAATTATATTCTAAAAATTGTCTGAGCAATGTTTTTAATAAATTTTGGTATATAACTACTTCAAATTTAATACAATTTGTCTATTTCTAAATAATTTGCAAATAAAAGATAATATTAGTGTCCACTGGTTGTCTTAAATCCCCTATCTCAATTGGATTTTTTTTTAAACCGATACAGGATATAAAAGAATTGAAATAAGCTCAATGGAAGATACTCCCATTTTATCGAATTCAAATTCAATTTAAATCAAGTTGCAACAAGATGTCCCTTCTGGTTTTTGCTTTATTCATGTACATTGACAGATGTTCCCACGGACGCACAGGCAGGACTTGGGATAAAAGATTTTTCGCAGGGATGCTCCTAAGTGAATTATTCATAAAAATTTCGTTTTACACGCGAGACTTGCGGGAAATGACAGCATATTTGCATAATCAGAAACCGAATGAAATTTATTTCAGATACAGTGATCCAGGCAGGTAGCATGGGACATACTAAGAATTGGCTGAAAATATCCCTCATCCTGTGCACTTTCGGGTTCCTGCGGGAGATGAGGCCGTCCGAGCCGTTTACGATTGAATTTTTATCAGGAGAGTGGCGAAATATAACAGCGGAACAAGTCAACAAGGAAATATACCCATGGGGAACGTATTCCAACTTAGCCCAGCTCGTTCTGGTTTTCCTTATAACGGATATTTTGCGGTAGGGGCGGCATATTGCATAATTTTGAATTGCTAATTAGACATGCTGTCACGCCTGCAGGTATAAACCCATCATCGTATTGTCAGCAATTGTAGGAATCATAATGTGGTCCCTCATGCTCTGGACGTACACACTCTGGGAGCTAAAGGTAAGTTTATTTAATTCAGACTCAAGATTATTCCGTAATAAAACCAACCTAAGTTTAGACAAACTTTAGATTTTAACTCAAATTAGAGCCACAAAGTGGATTCTGTACAATGTCGCTGGTGACAAAATTTATTACGAAGAATTTTGGTTACTTTGGCTAATAAAATTAATTGGATTTTAATATTTGAGTCAATGATTTTATACCAACTTTTGAAGCAATCTCCTGTTCATAAGGAAAATAATTACATTTATATTATAGAGTGTTATATTGTGTTATTATTAAGCCGTAAATGTTTAATTATTTTGTACTATTATTTTTATACTGCTAAAATTTAAGAAAGAGAAGTTTGTGTACATTTTATATTCTGAAGCAAAATAAAAAAACTATCCCATTTGTGAAAATTTCTACGATTAGCAAAATAAAAATGGCATTAGCACTTTTCACTATATTAAAATAGTAACATAATTTTCCATCTTTCTGTATGTACACTTCGTACTATGTTCATATTGCGTTTATATTTATTAAAATATTATTTTTTTGCAATTTGAATTGTGTATAAAATTTATTGTTTTACTAAAACTAACTAGAATTGAACTAGTTAGCAAAAAGTGATCAACCATTTTCTTGAGTCACTTGAATCTTGTCAATCATACACAAGTTACCATACTTCTTAAAATAGTAGCAAACATGAAAACATGTAGACAAACATTTATAGTATTATTCAAACATTACAGCCCATTTTTAGGACGCAAAACAGTGTTATAAACCCGACTGAAAGGTAAACTCGGTAGTCATTTAAGTTTTATAATAAATACAATAGTACATTAGAGGGGTTAATTCCTAATACAAGATAAGTAAGTAGTTTTCAAGAATACCTACAGTTCCGAAATTACTGGAAAACTTGTATGGGAAAAAATACTGGCTTTTTGTGAGTACATCTATTCAAATTCAAGGCAGTCTCACTAGAGTGCATTTTAGGAGTGTCACTTACTTCTGAGTAATGAACACCTATTGAAATTGCTTGGTTAATTTGACATATTTATCTTGCATTTTTCCAAGTATATAGGGAGATATGTACCTCCGGGTTTGAATGTGCACGGTTCCTGACTTTTCCTGGAATTCTCATCAAATTGGGCATTAAAAATTAACCGCCTCTTGGAATAGGAAGAGCTAGGAAAATCCTATTTCAAACCTAGCCACTCAACAGAGAAAGTTAAGCCTTGGTCGGAGGAATCCCTCTCTTTTCCGCCTTCTGTAATTAATGTTTTTAATTAGTTTTCTTTCCCAATTTTAAGCGCTCCCGACATAATTGGTACTCAGAGAAAAGGTGTTCGCTAAATTCTCCTAAGCGGGCAGAAACAGGATGCGGGTTTAGTCCGCAGGATCCCTAAATCGTCGCCGCGCGCTTAAAAATATTAATGAGTGCGAATCTAACTTTATTAGAGTTACCCATAGTCATGAATATTTTGTAGCTTAATTCGAAGTTGATTAAAACGAAATTGTTAGACATCCTGCAGATTTACTAGAGAGCGCCTGCACAGAAGTCAATTAAATTCTTAATTTGGGAAGAATACTGGGATAGTGATTTTTAATTTTGCATTAATCAGTAAAAACAAAGAATAAAACAGAAATTAAGTTTGTTTTAAAGTTTTAGTTTATTAAGTTGAATTTAATATTGAATTATTAATAAAATAACTTTCTCGATAAAAGCCAATTTACATACAAACATACAGAGAGTTTTACGGAAATGCTACTTATTTTTCTAAAATCTAGATAATTTTATAAAAGTTAGCGTATTTCCATCTGAGCATGTTAAAAAATTCATATTATATATATATATATAAATTCATATTATATATATATATTATAATTCAACAATAGTACAGAAACTTTATAGAGCAATATGTAACAAAAAGAATTGTAAATCTTTAATTTATTTTATTGGTCAAACCTCTAAGATTTGGCAGTTTCTATGTTAACATGTCTAACAAAATAAGAAAATGATCTTAACTTAAATTTTGATAAGTTCAGGTTAGTCCGAAATTATTGAGAAAATGTGCTAAGTGTTAAGTCAAACTAAAATTATAAATTATAAAATTAAAATTTATTCTGTTTATGGGTAACAGGTTTTAATATAGAAATTTTACAAAGTGCTATAAAAACTAGTGGACCCGTGCAAGTCGTTTGCACTTTGCAAGTACAACGGGTGTACTTGGTTACCTCAATTTACGCGCACTTTTTTTATGCGAGTACTTTTTTTTTCGCGGCGAATTTACCTCAATCTACGCGACACTTTTTATGCGCGGAATTGATTAACGCGATCTCATTTTACGCGATCAGATATATATTTCCCTATAGTTTTAGTTACAAAATTAACAATTTTATATTCAGTATACAACTTTATAAATTCTTATAGTAGTTCACGTTGATTGCTTCACATCGAATAAAATTTACATACTTCTGTTTTCTGAAATGTTGAAATAATTAATGAATGTCTTTCTAAAACTTTTACTAAGTTCCACTATATTTTTTATGCTTACAAACTATATTTACGCGATATTAATACGCGTAAATCAAATCGATGGAACGGATACTCCGCGTAAATTGAGGGACGGGTGTATAACGAGTTTATTTGGTATCGTCTTATATGACGTGATAGGGTGCCTGAATTCAAATAAACAACGGAAGTCAGATTGAACGTTTTTAATAGACTTTAAGAAAAAGTATCAAAAATATTGGTCTAATTTGAAACGTTTCTCCGTAAAGTATAGCAGAAAGGTCTTGGAAGTAAGTTAACGCTGTTGTTGTTGTATTGTAAAAAATAATTTAATAAGTTAAGAAGGGTAAGTGTGAGTGTATCTTGTTGTAATCAAAATTTTTGAATGCACGCAAGAATCGTAAACACAATTTGTTATCAATATCGCGACAGTAGCAAAGTCATGTTTGTATCGCCTTGTGCCGTTGCACAATTTCGTTGGGTTGAGGGAACCGTCCCCGGAGTTCTAGGAAAATTTTTTAATTTGTGCTACTTCGGCTTGCGAATTGCAATTTGATTTGGTTAAATCTTCATGACATTGCAATGTAACTTTTAACTTAAATTTTAAACAAACTATGCATCTTAACGACATTTAAGTATGTGATGCTAGGCACGTGTAAACGAAATCTATCCAATGATACTTGATTTGTCAGGGTGCTTTCTGTATTAATTGAGAAAAAGAGATGTTGTGACAAAGTTTTTATAAAACAAGGGCTTTATCAATTTTATTACGAATTCAAGAGTTTTATAGTGAGTAGTTTTTTTAAAAAAAACTGAAAAAATTTTATCATTGATTATGTTTCAGTCAATTTTATTTATTCACTAATAAATACAATCAGTTGCATTAATAAGAAAAACACATATGGGCCTTTTGTAAATAATTTTCCCAGCGGTAGCACTTATTAAATATTTTTGCTATGCCATAAACAAATAACGCACTATGCATCAAAAACTGACTCGGTCTATATTTTTCTTATGTAAATTTTCTCTCCAGCTTTTAATACAAATATCATTCGAATAACTCGATAAATGTTCATAGAATAATTGTTAACTAAAATATGCGAGCACAGTCAATACTGGAAAGCCCGTGAATACTGGAAATTTAATTTTTCAGTCAGGCCTGCCACCGAGAATATTTTTAACCTAGAACCTTTTGTTTCTAGATTTAGAATTCCACAAACAGCAAACCTAAAAATTGCAGAAAGCGATTGTGAACAATGAATTAATTAATAAAGAGTTTTAAACATTGAGGTTGATTTTTGAACTTGTACTATAAATAAATGTAGGAACAAAAATTGATTAGGATACTCAATAGAAGCACTTAGAACACGTTATACAATACACGTTTAAAAGTAAAGGGCAACAAGTACCAACCTTTGATTTTCTGAGTTATAAAGCCTTTGTCAGTTTCATTTAATTGTTTTTCTCAAAACATACAATCCACACTACCTAAACGAAACATCCAAACAAATATTTTCTATTGTTTGTCAAATGTAAACATGTTCATTGTCTGCTGTTCGTGTGGGAAAATTTCAATTAAAAAGGGTTTTAACATTCTGTAAATAATTACTATTAAAATCGACATGACGCATCGTTGAACTGCAAATTACCATAATTCTGCGTGAAGAGCAGAATAGACAAAGTAAATTGAACAGGTAATAGACCTGTTGTCTGTAAGCATACCCTTTTGGTCCTTTCGGCTTTCGTATATTTGATGTCGGATAATGCTAGTCGGCCTTTTTGAACAAATAACGAAGGTTTCTTTCAAGTCTTTACAGAACATTTACCCAGTCCAGACAGAGATCGGCATAAATTCTACAAATAGCCACATATCCCGAGGACAGGAAAACCGGACTACCTAAATTTGAATAAAATATCCATTTAACATTTTCACGCAGGTGAGAATGTTGGGCATGTTAAAAAATTTACTAGAAGTCCTGCAAAAATATATCCCGACGTAAATGAAAGTCAATAGCCCTAAGCAAATTGAACCTTTCCTGTAGTATGACCGACATAGTTTGCACCTATGTCTGCACGTGGCCAAGCACCACGTAAAATTGAATACGTCGATCGGGAAAGGGTGCTAAGCATTTACGTAATAGGCAGAAGGAATATTTTGCTAACAACATAAATATCACAGAAAGTGTCTAGCTTACTGGTGGGCATGTTTGCGATAAGCTTAACCTGAAGGTAATTTATAAGTAAAAGAGAAGAAGCACGTCGTAAGGGTGACAAAGTACGTTTTTGAAGTTTTTGACACCTTAGGACACTCGTGATGAAGGGTAAAATAACTTGTCTCCTGAAGATGCTCAACAAGTATAATTCCGGATTAGGGTTCTTAAGTGTTAGAAATAAGATGATTTCTTGTGGTCGTGTAACAGATAAAATTACATTGCTCAATAAATCAGAGGCTGCCAAGGATACACACAAATCATTACTTTATTAATTAAATTTAAATTTATTATTTATCATCACACAGACATAGTGCTAAAAGGTTCGAAATATATATTATATATTTAAATTATTTTATTATATCATTTTTTTCCATTTTTCATTTATAATCGCAATCAAACGTAGTCATTTCTCGACATCTAAATAAAAATGGGTAATAATAAATTATTTACAATGCATACTGAAGTCCTAATGCAAAATTTGACTATGTTGGACATGTTTTACTATTCATAAATAAAAATTTCAAAGGTAATAAAACGGGGATTCTATTTTTACAGATATTCCATTCTCTTTATAAAATATAATATATTTTCTAAAGGTTCTTTTATTTTTATTATTCAATAAACTCTAAACTCGACTGCAAATTAAAATTTTATCTATTTAATAAATTTATTCCTTTGTCAAACAAAATACTACCACGGCCGGTTTAATAATTTAAAAGTATAAAACTAGTATTTATTGTGCTATTTGTACTTTGGCTTCCACTTGTGAGGTATTTACGATATTCATGGTTTCAGTCAAAATGTTTTGCTGCGTTTTATTTCAATGTTCAATTTTTATATTTAAGTTAAGGGAGTTAATTAATATTTCCTTTTATAATTTAGAAATTCTCTAACTGGATAAAATCTTCCAATATTTTATATCTAATAAACCGTCTTTAAGTCATCACGTCCTCTTCTTTCAATAGCCTGAAAAGAATACCTCCAGGCTTCCTTTTGCAATTTTCGAGTTGCAAAAATAAAATAAAAATAATTACAAATTACCCTTTTCGTGAGTATAGACCCAAACAAGAGATTTTAAGTCCCTCCATTATCTGGGATTCCCCTACAATAATTTCTTCAAATGGACAAAATTAAGTTTATGAAACGGTTGCCCTATTTTCACCCTTCGCTAAGAATGTCCAAGTGTATTTGTAAAATCACAATCAACATTTTTTATTCTTCATTTTATTTCATTATAATTTTTCCTTCTTTTAAGGGATGAATTTCCCCGGGGGTGCCTTTGTTTAGCATTTATTTTCCATAAATACACCAACCCTTCGGACAAATATTATTCACGCAATGGGAAAGTACTCCAAACATTTTCTTTCAATATTCATCCTAATCTAGAATCTCATTGACCGAATAGGAAAAAACTAGACCCTAATCTGCTCATGAAATAAAAAAAATAAATTAGCAGCAAATTTAAATGAGATATAATTTGAATTAACAAAATTAATTTATGCGCTGTTTGTATTTAATTCCAATCATTAGAGAAAATAATTTCTCCATGAATTCTTTCTACCAGGGGTATAAAAATACTCTCAAACAAATTTATAGACATAAGAACTTTACACAGTAGTGATTCCGTGATTTCATTAACAAACTTTGCAGCAAATTAAAGTTGTCTAATTGAAATTTCTTTAAAGTGTTTTAAATAAAAATCGATGTAGTTAGATGGAATTTTTTAAGCATCGTACATTAACACGTAATTTTACATCAGGTCAAGCCAGAGAATTGTTTTTGCAGCTTGCTTTGAACAAACTCTCACGTTTACATTTATAAGTCTAGATAAATTTTCCATAATTGTGAGTGATGTGATTCATTTGAAATTCAATGATTTCTACCGGATGAAATGCTAATAAAATTTGTAATTTTCTAGATATTCCTGCATATGCAGAGATCTGAGAAATTTAATCAAATGTTTGTTATAAAAGTTTAAAATGTATGAAATGCAAAAGAGTCAGAATAATTTAAATTACATTTAAAATTACATAATATAAATAATACCGAAAAAATTTTTCTTTCCAAAAGCATTTCTTAATAAATGAAAAACAAATTTTTAGCTGTTTGATTTAACAAATGTGGTTGTTTAAATTTTACCAGAATTATTAAACATTCAACTTTACAATAAATATTCAATTAATTTGTCAATTCTTTACAACTGATTAAAGTAAGCTATAAAAATAAATGAAAACGTTTATTTATATTCCTCCAAGAATTATTTCTTAAACGAAAATACTTTTTCTTCAACCTTTGCCTTTATTCTTAATTTAAATAGAGACTTTAAGGATTTGAAAAGGTATAATTGGCCTCCACTTCAAATATAAGTAATTAAAATGAAAAAAATATTATTTTGTGTAATTGTCTGATTTCTTCTGTAATCAAACAGTCCCTAGAACCACCCTTTAATTTTTTAAAGTAAACTGAACGGTCTTAAGAATTAAATAAGTCTTAAAATCTTTAAGGCACGTTAATTTCGTGCAACTTATATTCCCTGTAAAAAAATAACAACCAGTAAACGTAAATTGAAGCCGTGGTTTATTTCATATTCTAAAGAAATCGTTGCAGCCGAACAATTTTAACATAAATTTTGAGTAAACAGTGTTTGGATCTCTAAAAGCTTTCTTCGTATTTTAAGCGGGGTCAACGATTTTAATTAAAATTTTCATTTGCTTAAAAAATTTATGCTTTACATAAAGGTCTTTATCGTTCTTTTTATGAACGCGAAGATTGTTTCTTTTTTCTAATATCCTCCGATATATCGTACTTTATTTATAATCGGGAAAAAGAATCTGTTGTGAACAATAGTTCAGCACTTTCTGGTAAATAGCATCTTAACGTTCCTAAAAATTTAAAAAATATCTTTAAACGGCTTAAAAGTTTATTTTATTTTATACATCAATAGACCAAATTTTTTAGAAAGTAATAACTTAAAGGGTCTGAGAACTTTCTATCGTAAGAAAATAATGTTAAGTTAAAATTGTGCAAGATATGTGTTTTTAATAGTATTAAATAAATAACATATTAAATAAATCTAATGTTTTAAAATCAATATATACTCATATAAAACTCAGATAGTTTTCGTTAGTTGACCTTACAGAAGATACAGAAGAAGGTATACAATTTAAGAAGAAATGCACAGGATTAAGGGGTAAAAACCAAAGCTACAATATTTCCCAATTTTTTACAATAAAGCATTGTTTTACAGAATAGCATAGAATATTATTTTCATCATGACTGGAAGATCCTTAAATCGCTTAAACATGAATTGTAAAGGAACTCTCTTTTATTTATATAAATAAAATCTTCTCACCTCACTTGTTTCAAACAGAAATGTTCCTGCCTGAGATTGGGACTAAGTTCTAATTGATGGCAATTACTAAAAACGTCGTCCCAATTAACAATGTATAGAAAGCTATTTAAAGTCCTGAAGGAAGAGTGGAGGGAGATAAGTTCAAATAATCCCATCCTTTATTGCCTGGAGAAGTCTAAAAGGAAATGATTTGTCACTATACTTCTTTAATAAAGGAAACAAATTCCTTTGTCGTTTTCCCTTCTTCGAAATCCCTATTAAGAGGATTTTTCCTTAACGAAGTTAATTAAATCGTTCATCCAGATTCCCTTTCAATCAATGCATTTGCGAGCGACACACTCTAACATGCTTCCCGAGATGTTTCATGAGATGACTCCATAAATCTTTCAACACTGGTGAGTTTCTGTTCCAAGCCAGGTCCAAACGTTAATCCCATTTACCCTGTTAAGTGAAATACATTAAGTCGATCAAGAAGTTTCCAACGTAATTGACATATTTCAGCGTTCAGCACTCAAGCCAAATTTCTAAATGTCAACACCCACTGGAGGTCCAAAACAACGCACCTTCTGGCTCCCAAATGGGAGACTGTTTATACAAATGTGCAATTAATGGCACTTATCGCTGCCCGTCCACGAATTAGGAAACCATGTGATGTGAATCGCGCAATAAGAGCATCCGCAATTGTACATACTGAAACACCATGTATCATGAACTCAGATCTGGTTCTAGAGAGCACACCATGCTCGGGTTAGACCTACATTTGATATGAAGAATGTGTGACACGTTTTTGTATAATTAAAGTTGGACATTCGATGATGCTATTAATTCTGTCAACTAAACAATTTTCTTCTATAAATTATCCTCAATATTACTTAGCTTTTACTTTCTCGAGTACATCCAGAACTTCGTACCTCGTTATTATCCTTTAACAAAATTGATGCAGTAAACTCCCCGCCCAAAAACTTTGACAATTTATAACACTCTTCAAAATTAGCCAGAATTGCTTCCTCATGCTAGAGACAAATACCCTGAAACTAAAAACTAAATAACTAAGTCAAAATTACTTAACTTGGGTAGTTTGCAGATACTAAGGACATTTTTTTTTTAATTATTTGATTGCAGAATCTTAATAATCAATTTTCAGATTTCTCGTATCATAAAGATGTACTTACTTGATGTACGCTTTATTAATTCAGGAATAATCTTGTTGTAATTCTAGGACTATCTTAAACTATTTCTACTTGTCTGTACCTTACGAGGTGACGTGAGAATTATTGAATAGACTTCGATTTTTTCCATCATTATAGTTTACTGCCTAATAAATAAACTAGGGTATGCATCATCTTGACACCAGAAAAATAAACAAAAGTTAGTAAAGTGTACATATATAACCTTAGACGCAGCCTCGTACGCTTCATGGATTTTACTCTATTTTAATTAGATTTGATTTTTATTAAAGAGAAAATAACTCTATTTTAATTTTGTTTCTCATTATTGATTTGTGATAAATTAATTTAATTATTTATTTAATTGACTGATTAATTCACTTCCTCCGGGGATTTGTTTTAATTACGATTGCTACTATGAATAATTTTTGCTTCCAATATTTCTTCCTAACAGCTGGTCCAGGCATTTTATGGATTTTTTATGTCCTCTGAGGTTGCCTACTACACATACATCTACGCGAAGGTAGATCGCGGCAAATACCAAAAGGTCACAGGACATACACGAGCTGCTATTTTGGGAGGAAAATTTTTGGCCGGTGTCTTAGCTCAATTATTCGTATCCTACAATCTTATGAATGTAAGGGAACTGAATTACATTTCGTTGGCAGGTATGAACCAAACTAATGTAGTTAATAGCACAGCATGTGAAGTGACACACGTGTTATAATGACACATTGTTTGATTGGACACTTATTAAGGTAATAGTTTGATAAATTATTGCACTTAGAATTATTGATAAATTATTGCACCTAGAATTTTATCGAAGAAATCATATTCAATAAATAGAGAAGAATATACAAATAGTAGCAATTATAGGAAACTTACATACTTATGCTTTTGTTTGGGTTGAATTGCAAGAAAATAAATTAGTTTATGTTTTTATTTCTCTATGAGTGAAATATCTGATGAAAATTTAACGAACGCAACGATATTTTCTGTTCTTACTTTACCTATTAGTACACAATCGAAATTAGTTTTGATAAATTAAAATATTTTGAAGTCAATTTCTTTAGTGTGACTAAATATCTTAGGCTTAAATTTTTTCAGCCGGCACAGCTTTCATATGTGGTAATTTAAAATTTTCCAAAACACCAAAAATAGTTCCCCTAGTTTTTTCTGAAAAAAATACTAACATCAAACAAAGTAGGGGTAAAAATAACTCATAAACATAGTTACGTATAAACTACAGGATTTCCTAAAATCATAAATGAAATTGTTGCTGTCCACTATTCGACATTTTAAGTATAGTAGTCTAAGACCAGTGCTCGACTGGTATTTTATTAATCGGAATTATTATTTCACCCACTGTGTAACGGCAACAATAATTTTTGGTGGTTAATTGAATTTACCATCCCACAAAAGTATTCGCCCCATTTCAGCTCAAATGATGTCACTGGTTTTCGCCTTAATGCTCCCTTCGGCAGGAAGAAGCCTCTACTTCTACACATCCCCTGTGGAGGACAATAGCATCGTCACAGGGAACCAAACGAACGCCTCTGTGAACCTGAATGTACAAACTTCAATGAAAAACATTTCAATGGAAGTGCTTGGAAGAAACGAGGTAGGGCCGTGCTTAATTTGACACGATATAATTGTAACCGCAGAATCACCCTGTAGCCGGAGGTCAGCTTCTCGGCAAAGGGAGCAATAGTCCTCCTGTGGAGACACTTCGTCAACGCCTATTCAGATCAGAGAGTCCTGCAGTGGAGCGTATGGTGGTCGTTAGCGATGTGCGGCTTTCTTCAGGTTTCTTATCTTGTGGACTTTCTACTTTTTGTTGACGATATTGTCGTTTGTAATTTTTTTTTGCATTTGTTTGGCGTTTATTCTGGACATTAGGAGCAAGTGAATTATTGCTTTGTAATTCAATTCCACCGCATTATGACCCAAGTATTTGCAAGTTACATAAAGCATTTTGCCACTTTATTAAACTAAAGTATGTTTAATTACTTTAATATGCCAGAGTTGTAAGGATAGTTCTTACCGTAGCCTGAGAAGCTTTACACGTAATAAAATCAGGTTGTTATATGCTCTTTACGCTTTGTTAGTTACAAAATGTGGTCCAAACAAAAACAAGCATCGTCGTAAAAGCAGCTCCAGTTCTTTCTTTTAGTGTTTGGTTGAAAATGTGGATCTAAAATGAGCCATATCGTTCATATAATACTTTGTGAAGAAAATAAAGTACTCTAGTATTTCGCGGTCTTGGTCATGTTTAACATTTATTTAATTTTTCTTTTTTAAAATTGATGTCGACAATTTCTTTAAGACGACAAGATACATTAATCATTATAATAGCCAGCTAGATTGGTCTATATTTCCATTTCTCTTGAGAGGACTATTATTAGCAAACGATATTATGGACAACGAAAAGTAGACAAGGCTCAACAGCTTAATTACAGGTTACGAATTACGTGCAATTTCTGTGGAAAGAAATTGACCCACATCGGGAGAATTTCTACAACGGCGCCGTAGAAGCAATACTCACCATCCTGGGGGCGGCAGGAGCCTTTGTCGCCGGGTTTCTAAACAGCGGTCATTACCAGAAATGGGACCTCTGGATCATCACATTATGCTCCCTCATCGAGGGGGCGCTCGTTTTCGGAGCGGCACTCACTGGATCCGTGTGGGTTGCTTACGCAACGTATGTCCTTTTCGGGATCATTTATCACTTTATGATAACCATTGCAAGGTAATTCCTATAGAAATAATATTTTCCTTAATTGTACGACAAAATATTTATATACAGTGCCATTGTTGCAAAGAATCTCCCCGAGGATAGCTTCGGTCTCATATTCGGTTTCAACACATTCGTCTCCCTCGGTCTTCAGACGATATTTACTATTGTTGTTGTGTCCAACAATGTCTTTGTTTTGGATCCGCGGCAGCAATTCATCACATTCGGAGGTTACTTTATTATGCTCTCGGTCATCTTTGGAGTCACTGGTGTGATTTATTTTTTCCGACGAAAGGGAAAAACATATAAATTTTAGACAAAATTTATGCAAACATATATTTACATGATTTTCTACTCGAAATTTAGGATGCCGATAAGTGTAATAAAACATTTGTCGAAACGGACTTTCATTCCCCATCCCTATCAGAGGGAACATTTTACTATTCACCATTTTACCGGACAGATTCATAAATAATACCATTAAAATCTACGTATGTGAAAACCAGCCATTTTCATTGAACATAAACCACTCTTAAAGTTTTTACTAAGATTAAATAGCATAACAATTAATTTACAGCATCCAAATGAGGGATGCTAGTGATTGAGCTGAATTAAAAATAAACGAAATTAACTGTTTCATTCGGTTATAAAGGCATCAGGAAATATGATCAAAGTAGATTTTACAGACAACTAACATTTCACGTGTAATTTTGAGCTTACGACACTTATAGAATTAAAATTTTTCTTTTTCAAATTATTAGAAATAAGTACTACCAACAAAAATAAAATCATAAAAAGATATTGCTTAAAATGTCAAGAAAGGTTTTTAAATATATTTTTAACTTATAGTCTATACCTCGATAAATATTGTTTCCCTATTTTCACTATTCAGGGAAAGGTTTACTTTATCAGAAACTAATGCTGTGTTGTAGTGCGTTCGTGTTCCACCTTCTTCATGCTCCTGTGTTATTTGCTTAGGTCTAGATCTATGCTTCCTATGAATTAATTTCCTGAACAACAAAAAACTTTCATTAGGAGTACAAAAACGTGAACTACAACTATGTTTTAGAAAGTGTGTTTAAAATATTCTAGGATTATTCTAGTCTAGAAAATTCAAAAAACTTTATTTCTTTAAAGTTCGAGATATAAATTTTAATCTTTAATAAGACTTTTAGCTTCTATCGTAGCCAATCCACCCTTTTTTATGTACCTTCGTTTATTTTATGGCAGCAACTAAACTAATTATAGAACTACAATGTTTTTAACTGAATATTTGTATCTGCAACATTTTAGTTAATTTATATACTCTGTTTGTGTGCGTTTCTCTATTGTTGTAAACCGAACTACCGAGGTACCGCTTCACAATTTTCCGCGTAAACTTATTGCACCTGTTGTAAACTAAGGTCTACATATTCCACCTGCGGTGTATTAGCCGCAACAGTGACCAATTTAGTTCAAAGCTCCCACAGGAAAAAAAACATTGTTGCAACGACGAAAAGATACGGCATACCTGTAAATGCATATACCTGTTATTAGCCATACTGCGCTATGCGACTACCGTTCACAAAAGGCACGCCCAGAGCCAAATAAGCTCGTGTAAGTTTAATGGTATCAGCTGAGGTAAAGCGGAGGTTGCACAAAGGAGGTCTTGTCGAACTCGCTAGAATAGCTGCAGGTAAACGGCTTTTGAAAAATCTAACAAGTGTGCTATTAACGTTCTCTGCTTTCACTGCAAATTAAAACGCTTGGGAAACAGTAAACGTACCTGAAAAAGTAAAATCATCTTCGCATTCTATCGCAAACACCTGTTGTCACCTACATGACGGTGGACGAATCAATAGCAATGTTACCTGGAACCAGGAACCGACCACTTGATATTCAATTTCGGGATGTTCAAGATGAAAATGAGCATTACATTTCTGTTTCAGCGGTTTTGTTCAAGGACTCGGCGCTCCATAGTCGCTGTTTTCTATTTGTAAGCACATCTACCGTGCTAAGTGTGAATAAACCCATTTAATGTGTTTATCGATTTCTGGCATTCGATTCTAAAAATTGTCCTGTCTCGGATTTAATACTTTCGAGCGTTCATTAATACTAGAACGAGTACGATTCTGCTTCTGCAGCTGATGTCGCATTGATTTCCGATACACGATTCTACTGGAAATGCCTGATAGAGTAAATCTAGACAACTTGCACATCCTACGCGGTTCGAGGCTTCCAATCAATCAGCGAATGTTCTTTGCGGTTTTTCGAAATTAATGCGGTCAACCCTGTGGTTTTATATTTATCTGTGACCAACTATCTTCTCTCAATTGACTTTAAATCAACAAACCAAAAAAGTCAGTTTAGTAAACCTTTTAATACTAATGAAAAAGACCTATTATAGCATTCATCTTCTTTTGTTAATACTGCAACTATCAATAAAAATTAATATATAGTAATAATTTATAAATATTCATATAAAGCATACTTTTTTATAAGTGGGATTAAACATAATTCTATATACCGAAATTATAGAGTATTATTCGAATAGTATGAAAATTGACCGATTTCATTGAACATTTTTCAGACTGTAACAATTTTAAAAATCCTGAAAAATTTGCACATTTAGAAAAGGAAAGATTTTTTTCTGTTCTTTTAATCAATTCACTTAAGAGCACAAAGTCATTTGTATTTAAAAAAAAAGATCGGATACAATTGCTTCAAAATTTATCTGGAAGATTTAGAATTTACCGCTGTATGATCTTAAAGTGTATATAAGTAATCTGCATTCTGCATGGGAAGTATATAAAAATGAATGTTACTATTTCTAAAAGTTAATTAAACCCTTCTTGTCATCGGATAAATGAAACATCGCATTAAATATATAAAGTTTCAATAATAGTAATAAACTCCACCCCTGTCCACGCCCCTAGTGCGAGGTAATAATTTATACTTTATCAAATTTAAATCATTATTATAAAAGTCATTAAAAGTTGGCAACTATCCAGGCATTTTAGCAATCAGATAATTCCCCGGACTGATTGAAAAACTGCTGCATGATAATTTATATTACATGTATGTAGCCACATCTTGCAACGTTTTAATGTCAATTAGCTTCAATTGAAGTGTAAACAAATAATTAAGTTTCATTGGGACTTAATTAAAATTGAAATTGAAAGCTGAAATGTTTACAGAGATTTATTTTTGAAGGCTATTGGCGCCCGCTATAAATGGACTCACACAATAATCAGAACAATGTCTGATTCGAGGATCCAGTTCTAAAAATAGCCTTATATGCATAAATAATGGAATCAGAGACGTGACTTTATTCCAATGGAGTGTACGAACACCACGAGTGGTCATCCGATTGGTTTATCTCTTCGACGTAGTTATGGTAGATTAATGTGCCGAGCATTTAAAATGCAACAAGAGAAGATAGCCATCATTACAGATAGTACTAACATTTCGTATATGTATACAAATGAGGCATTCCAAATGTTATAGTCAACATTTAATGTTATTCTCCCGATTAAGAGATCTGGTGTATTTAATCGATTACGATGACGGAATAAACATTACCTGAAGGAATTTATTTTTTTTAAATGGCCTACATAATGGTATATTAATGTAGTTATATTAACTAGATTTTTTAGGTTTAGATTTTAGAAACTAAAGGGCTTATTTAGAGTGCTATAGATGTTCACATACTCGAGAATTATTTCTACAGAAAATGTGTATTTTTTTGTAGTATGTAATAAGGTTGATCTGCAATAATCTGTATTATTTTTTAAATTAGGTCTCTTTAGAATTGTCTACTTTTTAATACGTGAACTTCTTATAGATCTCTTCTTATCGATTTACTCAGTTTTCTGTGCAAAAAGTAGTGTATATATTCTTACATCTTTAAAACATAGTACACATTTGCAATGTTTTATAAATGCACTTTAGAAAATTTGGTTTAGTTGATTTGATTAGAGCCCATCAAAATTTCCATCTTCAGTAAGTGTGCAATAATTTGGTTTATTTAAAAATTGTCTGAGTTTTATTTATTTTTATTTTTCGGTAGTATATAAGAACTTAAGAAATTTGATACAATAAAGAAATTTCCTCTGATTCCATATATTTAAAATTAATTTTTTTTCAATTTTTCACTTTAATATGGATTAAAAAATTTCACCTTGAAGATTTTCCCATTAAGTTAGTTAATTTCATTTAAAATAACAGCAATATATTTTGATAATGACGGGACTTCTTTAATTAATCTTCACAGTAAGAGGCAAAAAATGTGCGTGTTTTTAAGTTTATTTCGAACTTGAGTAATTACTCATTTGGACTTGAAGTCTAAAATGTTTATCTCGTTAAAATAATGAATGAATAAGAAAATAAAACGAGAATTTTAAGAGTTTCAAATCAAAATACAGAAGCTCGGAATAAAAATTGTCCTGTTGTTTTTTGGGCGGCTCCCGTGGGCCACCTTCATTATTCTTTAATCTATATTCATAGGAGCTCACGGCTTCAATAACAGCGGGAATATAAATTTTGACGACGAGCTTCTCGTCTTGGCCCCGAGCTATTTAACGAACAATTTCCTTGAAAGTTGCCCAACGAGTTTTTAATTAACCCCTCAATTCACCAGGTTCGCAGGTTTCCACAGGTGTCTTTTATAATCTTGGTTTGAATGCATTGCGGCTAGAGCCGTTCCCCGCATACCTGCATCTCAAGCAAATCAAAGGAAACTTCCTGGAGACTTCGTGAGGACGTGCACTAAACATGACATCCTTCGGCTATTTCCGAAACAAACAAGCAAACAAACTCGCAGAGCTGGGACAGCGAACATGTCTGTGTACTGGGACATTTTTTCGTCGAGTGTTCTGCAGACGGCTTGAGCTCTGGATACAGAAAAAGTCAAAGGAACCTAGTGCTTGAATAGAAAATGGTAATTCTGTTTCCTTGATGCCATCAAGGAAATGTTTTCCGTCTTTATTTTTAGGCGCATATGAATTAGAGAAACAGCCTGAAGGCGCCGGTGACCTCTGACTTTGATATACAAACAAACATGGATCAGCCGACGTCCCTTATTTTTATGCGCATATGGCCATCCAGCAGTGCCGCACTAAAAGCCTAAGGCTGTCTTATATATTGAGGCCACCAACTTTAGATAACCATTTATTTTTGTCGAAATGTCACACATTTTCAATTTCATGAATAAATGCCTAAGCAACTTCGAAGCGATAAGGAATTTTAGGATCACTTTAATAACAGAAATTTAGTTTTAAAGACAAAATATGACTCCATTCAATAGTTTTATTAAATATTTTTTTTTCTAACTTATATCGTAGTATTTAAATACAGTACATATTTTTATATGTTGACAAATATCAACAGTTAAAATGTTCACACAAGACAACATTAAAAAACATAAAACTGCTAATAATTTCTCTATTAGAAATTTCGTCACTATACTTCCAGTTCTCCAGTATTAAACTGAATAAATATCCAATTTAAATTGTTGTTGTAAACACGTATAGTGGAAGTAATCTTAATCTTGACATGCATAGAAAAAAAATTGCTGTTTTCTTTCTGGGATTAATTTTCATTAATCCAAGTTCTCATAATTTTTCGGCGGCTACAAGTACACATGTACGTAATAATTGATAGGTTAAGTAATTTCTTTTTTTCTGTGGTACTGCACTCTTTCTCTCACCAAATAGTATAAAAACTAAACTGTTATAACAAAAAAGTGCGTTAATTTTTTGCTATACGAAATTCGCGAATTCCTTTTTAAAGCAATAAGGTGGCATATGAAAATTATTCACCATTTATACCTGGAGGAATCGTGTAAAACATCTGACTCCGCCTATGGAAAGATTGCAAAGTATCATAAAAATTCATTAAGGCGGTAGAGGAGTGAAGGCAGGTAGTTCGTGTATTGATCATGACGATGGTCGGGCTTAACTTTTTACTCGCAAGGACTTGAAAGCATCGAGGCATGGTAATCATGTCATAGCAAATAGAAATGTCCTTTCCCTTCAGGTAACGTCTTCAGAACGTACGACGAGCCTTTCTTCCTGAGATCCTGCCAGAACGGTCTCCGTTGAATGCAAATTATATTTTTTATCCCACACCCAATTCATCACAAGGAGCAGTGCATGCGGAGCTAGTCGGATAGGATACAGTCCCCCCTGTTATTTAATAAATCCTGAGAGAGGCTCCAAAATGGATTCAACCTGAGGCTGAGCGTGATCGAAGAATCGATATGGCTGTCAGAAGCGTTATCTGTCAATTAATCATATTTTGTTGCCGTGTGCTATGTCTCTTCCTGTTTGGAGGCAAATTCTCCTGTTTATCTGCTCCATTTATTCTGGACTGGATCTGGACGGGCACAAACAAAATTTAATGTAAAATTTATGTCCAGTTCCAATCAATTTCGGATAATTTACTCAGTCTTTCCGGTTAAAAAGGTTCAAAGTTTATTTCATCTTAGAAATGATTGGCAGCAAACTAAATGTTGGGGAAAAATAATAAAAGGCACCCATTGAGCATTTAGAGCGTACTTAAGTTGAATAAGCAAAATTGAATTGTTTTTCTACTTAGTTGAGCTTGAAATAAAAAGCAGGCCGAATTACGTAAAGAAATTTCTCCAGAAATTAAGTAATACTTTATTTATTTATTTACGTAAAAATATAGAATTTATGCCACTGGTAAACAATTTTCTAAAAATATGTATATACACTAATGCCGAGTAGTAAGTTTTTCTTTTACAGAATAGATCAAGTCAAAGTTAAGTCAAAGTTAAGTTTAAATAATTAAATCAATTTGGACAAAGGAAATGTCGTTAGATTCTAAACAGAAATGCTACATATTAGACAAATGTACTAGACAATTCGACGGGAAAGACGTATCATAAGAGAGATATCCAAAAATTTATAGAATCATAACTCCAAATGTCTCATAATTGCCTACTGCAGATTTTCATTTTTATCTTTTGCGAATAGTAAACTATTTTAAACTAGGGATGCTGGTAGTATACTTTAAGTTTTAAAGGCTTTCCCTTTTTATACTATATAATATTAATATTTGAAAATAATTGGTCTAAGGAGAAAACTATATTTAAAAATTGAAAAAATTCGATATTATTTGATTGATATAGCCACTAGCTTATGAGCGTGAGTTTTATCTAAAGCTATCAAATCCTAAATATGAAATAATAAATTAGATGCGACATGTGAATACTGAAGAGACTGCAAAAAAATAATTGTTTTAGCAAATCATGGTATTCATACAAATAATTGACTCCTACGTTGAACACAACATAAAAATAGACGTTCTCTCTTTACCCAAATATAAAAAGTAAGTAAATAAAAAAAAAAAAACCTTGAAAGGCTCAATTGTAAGCTTGACTTAAGGAGAGATCAAATGTAAAATACTTTCAGCATTAACCTGATTTCAATTTATTTTTTCAAATAAATCACGGGAGAAAATTTCGATCTGCAAAGTACAAAACGATAACTTATCTCGTGTCAAAGCGGATTCGACCAAAGTTTGGCTGAGTCTTAATTCTTTCATCTTTGAACTGAATAACCAATTTTTGAGAAACAACCCAATTTGCTGCTAGGATTGGATGCGATTTGTGTGTTTTCTCTGTCGGCATACCCCAAAATAATATCAAGAGGGCACCTTTTATCAATGCTTTCCTTGGCTTCAGCCGACATAAATCAAATTTTCATTTTCGCACGAATTGAGTTGTTGTGAACCCGTAAAATTTACAATACGGAAATTGTACGGCTACTTAGAAGGAAGTTTATATCGTAAAAATATCTCTTTGAAAATTGCTTGTTTATTTATTTAATGTAAATCATTTCTTTAGTTAATATTTCATTTATCAGAACCGTCTACTCGCTACTTTTGAGAGAATTTTATTCATGTTTATCTCTCCTTTTAATTGTTTAGACATTAAAAAAATTTACTGAGCTAATTAAAAGGGTAGAAAATTTTACGAAATCAGAAGCTTTTGAGTCTTATTTTATGTAGCTTTTTATTTACATAAACAATTTATATAAAAATTTTAAAAACGATCTTGCACTCTGCACTCTTAAAAAATAGCAATGATTTAAAACTTTTCAATAAAATTTTTCCGCAAATCATTCCATCAGCAATTTCATCATTTCCTTAAAATTTTAACAATCGTCGAATTTATTTTATTTTATTTGCAGTCAAGTCAGCTCTGTTTATTTCATAGTTTTCTTGAATTGTTCAATATTGAAAAATTTTTTTTAGAAATGATGCCAAATTTTCTTTTAAAGAACTATATTATTACTAAAAGTAGTAAAAAATTCCACTGCAAAAATTTGACATGGACTTTTAATAGATTTATTTAAGACACTAGCGTCTAGATAATTATGTCAGAATAGTTTACATACAACAAATTCCGAACTAAGTACTTGTAGTCTTTACAGCACGTTCAACTTTTTGCTTTTAACGAGACAAAATGCAATAAAATTAGTTCTTCTCATTTTGAAACACTTCGTTCTTTTCTTCTTTTTAATGTAATAAGGTCATATTTTCACACCCAATTTCTACACCACCAGGATTTGTTTTCGCGATGAAACTATCTTAAAGTCATTACTACATTTTACTGGAAAACTACAATCCATAAATTCCCGTAGAAATGCATAGAGATTCACATTCGCCGCAAGAGAAAGGAAAGCGCCTAAACACTTGGTTTAAATAGCTCGCGAGAAAATAAACATATCCAATTTCTAAGACAAACAATGCAGAGCAGAAAATTCCTATTAATTTTGGAGCTGAAAATTTCAGGATTTAACGCCGGTCTCTCAGTCATAATTGCTCGTTTAGCAGACTTAATTAAAAGATCCGTCTGAAAGTTGGGATGCTGGAAGATGATGAGTTTCATCGGTCCAGTTGTTCCATCAACGACGTGCTGCACACGGATTGCAAATTGTAGATGTCTATAGATGTAGGAAGTTAATTTTATTTGCACGATGCTCTGCTCCTATCCCGTGATAGAAGACAGCAGACTTCTGAAGGATATTCTACTTGACGCGTGATCGATCAATAAATAAAATCGTAAAAGAAGTTTTCAGATAAAGGGCGTTTTCAGTTTACGATTTTGGTTTAGCGAAATTAATGACCTGGACCATACAAGAAGTTCTACTATGTGTAGTCATAATAAGATTAGTCTATAAAACTGGAAAGAGGAACATTCGAACACCGGACCCTATTGTTCTCAGAAGCCAGGTTCGGATTTAAGACACATAATTTATGTCTAGTATGCTATTTTCAACCGAACACAAAGAAACGCAGACCTGCTTTACTGGTGCTATAAACGACTTTGTAGACTTGCTTTGTTGATTTTAAAGATAGAAATGGTTATGAAGATCAGTTGGTAACTTAAATAATAAAAAATAAAAATATATAATATTATATAATTTATCAAAATTCCACACTAATCGGTCCTCTAGAAAATAACCTTAAGGTAATTTTTATTATTCTCTTAATTTGATGCAAAAAGCATAAGACAATGGTTTTTTCTTTAGTTCCAAAGATTTTTGGAAAAATATAATTCAAATGTTTTACTAAGTTATACATTTAAAATAATATTTTTGGAGTGCTTAAAGTTTAAGTAGTATATCATATATACAGGTTTTATTATACAATTGATCCAATGAACATTTTAAAGAGAAAATAATAAATAATTGTTTGTTTTACAATTTAACACACCATCATTTTGCACATTTTTCACAGAAAATTGCATAAAAGCGGGTTTAGAACTCACATCGCCCGCCGGGTTACAGTTTGACTAACAAGTTAGCTCGAGTAAAATCTAATTAAATACTTGAATGAACTCATACTCTATGAACTACCATAGTATACCAGTACCGGTTAAGATTGACGACCTGGTTTGGGAAACCCAACTTTCTGGGAGCAAGCAGGGGCTGCAATGCTAGATCCTTTAATTAGTCGAAAAAAGCTCACACACTCGAGCTTGAGCAAAAACTTGTTTTGTTTTTATTATATGAATTTAACTTGGCTCCGGTACTTGTTACTTTGTCAGAACATTTTCTGCATCGAGAGGTGAGGTACCTAACGTACCGCATAACAAGTTAGTGCCTGAAATCCACAACTCATTTCAGAGAAAAGTTGTAGAAAGCGGCAGCAGCGGCTATTTCTATTATTATTATTAAAAATCGGTGCGTGTCAAGAACTATATTAAAAATTTCTAGGCCTAACTTAATTTGTATCGCTTTATATAAAAAGATTTTTTATGCGCTATCGTATCCAATACCTAATAAAGTTATGGATATATTTGAAAGTATGTTTTTGTTTGAGATATACACGAAAGTCCATGCTAACTTTAGACGTAAGGTTCTGCATCTGTTAAGGATTTCGATTGTATATAAACTAATCGGCAAATAATATTTGCCCAAAAAACTCATAGGTCTATAGCAGTTTCTCAGGGAATCGACTTTTGCAAAAAAAAAAGTAAATTGTGGGAAAAAAATCAAAAATGTAAATTTCTTCTATAATAAACCAGTTTATAATCACACTAAAAGTCAATTTTATAGAGAATTTTACACATCAACGAATTGAGATCCAAGGATTCCTTGCAAGATGAAACACTTGTGAACCTTCATGGCAATCTCATGTAATATGGCCTCATAAAATCACATAGGGAATAACCCAAAAGAATCTTAAACCTTGGAGCCACAGCCCGAGGGCTACAACCAGAAAACTGTCTAGAAGAAGCAGGAGAAATTTCATATCGTTAGTAATCTTCTGCCCATAAGCAAAAACATTTCAGAATTACATGAGCACGACGATAGCACACATTAAGTTTGCAAATGATAAGGGCACATTAAAACTTTTCAAAGGAAATAAAAATGCGCGTAGAGCAGCAACTTTCAAAGTAAAATTGTGAACTTGTAAGATTTTATGAAAGACATTTTTATTTTTTGATTTCCTTTGGGAGCGAAGTTTTACTTTAATTGCAATTTCGATTGAACATAAAAAATCATGTTTTCTTGGAATTCATCGTAAAACCATTGCACTTTTGAAATTGATGATCTGTAATATTCCTTCAAATTGAACCAAATAAATTATGATAAATTTGAATAAATATAAATTAAACTGCGTTGTATCTTACCTATAAGTTGCTAATACCTTTTCCACTATCTTGGATTTTAAGATTATAAAGATAACTGAATGAAGTAAGACTAGTGATTTTTCTACGACATTTTTAAAATGTTTTAAAAATTGAATATGGTGGTATATCTCTTGTAAAGTATTAACTACATAAAAACATTTATTTTATTTATCAACGTAAGTAGCTTTTGTTTAATGAACATTAAATTTTAAAAGATATTGTTGAAAAAAAAATGAATGTAAATGTTTTTATGATTAAAACTAATCACAAAGAAGAAATTTAAGACTTAAGTGATCGTTTTCACAATACAAGAACTTTCAACAAACTAAAAAGGTAAAAACAAAGAGGCAAACAAGCACTTTGTAGAAATCTTACACTGCTTTTTACTTTAAAATATTGCTTATGAAAATGTTTTAAAGATTGTTTTAACATTTTTTTTAACATTGCCTAAAGGAACAAAATGGGTAAAATATATTTACATATGTATAATTTTTTATATATCTTTTAATCCAGACGAGAAATCTCATTATATTTTGTTTTTACATTTTATACCCATAAACGTTTAAAAGAATTTCGTTTTATAATACCACCAACGCGGACGTAAGAGATGAAATAGATTTAGACTTAGTTTCGAAAACACACAGTTTTTTTTTTTTTTATTTTCTGGAAGAAATAGAAAGAAGTAGATTGAAAGAGGTTTCAAAATACTTCATATTCGTACTTTTATTAGTTTCACAAATTTTAAATGTATGGATACGCCAGTGTTTCCATTTTACCAAGAAATAAACTCTAAGGGTAAAGAGTTCCTATTTCCATGTAATCTATGATAGACCTAATTGCAATTACACTCTAAACTTATCATGTGAAGTATTTTTACTTAAAAAGCAAATACATTACAAAGTAGACAAATTTTCTTAAAGAACGTTAGTTCCTCGTAAATTTTGTGCAATGTCGCCAATATCTTTTCCTTTACTTAAAGGATATTATTACCAAACTTCAAGGCGTACTTAATTGCTATTTGTGAACGTAAGACATTAAAATAATGGAACATTTGATTTGAAACCCAAGTTAGGAACATTTAGATTGTTAAATACGCCACCGCCGTCTTATTGCTGCTCGTCAGGGCAGCCCCAAGTCCTTTTATAATCCACGCGGCTTCTTCATCTTTTACAGCGCCCGAAGTACTTTAAATTCGGGGGCCCTAGACGCATACATATCATTACTCTTTCAAGATGATTGTTTCCTTTGCATGAGGAGTGATATCAACAGTATCCTGGAGTCGAGATTTTCATATGTAAATTGTCTTGCTGCGAGCAGAAATTTTGTAAGATGTCCGCATACATTTCTTGCAAAGTACAAGAAGGTGTATTCAATTTAAAATGATTTTTTATACTTATTTTTCTCCAGCAACCTTCAGATGTAAAGACTCTATGATAAATGTGCTGCGGGCTCATAAAATAGACCCTCTTCCTTCTAGCTATAGTGTTGTTGGTAAAAAAGGCATAGAGTTTGTATCGGAAACAATTACCGAGCCTTGCGTTTGACTTCGCGCGCCACAGGGTGGCCCATAAATTAAGTGTCGCTCTAGGGGGAAACAGAAGCGTCGAGTATTCAAATGGATGCTGGTAAAATAATCACTTAAAAAAACTAAAAGGGCGACTTCAAATGAAAGCGTTTGGAGTCCGTCGGCTCGTTTTTTGTACTCTACCATGATCCATTTTAAAAACAAAATTAAATAAAAGAGTCTATTACATTTATTTTTTTTATTATGCTTCCCTTATAGTTATGTAAATTATGTCCCTTTGTAAGGTTATTAAAAGTACCATTACTACAAGAAAGATACTCTTAGCGTGTTGGTAAGAGGATTTTCATAATTATTAATTTATTCTTTATTAGTTATATTACTTTTTCTTTATTCATTAAAATTGAGGCTTTTGACTTTCATCAACAGACAACAGGAAAATATTAATTTGGAATATTTTAGTAAAACAAGACCATAATTTGTTTCAGTTTTTTTTTTTTGAGAAAAAGTTATCGGACTTGTTCAAAGAGGGTTACTAAAAGACGCAGAGCTCATGATATTAACGGGCTAGAAACTTTCTCTGCCTTCCTAATCAGAATTCGATTTGTTTTTAATGAGTACTTTAGTATCGAATATTTCATGAAGATGTTAATATTACTTTACATTTTCTTTGAATCTTCGTAGTTTAGATGAGTAAGTTATAAGATATATTTAACTTCTATAATTTAAAAATTGACTGCCAATTTTTATCAAGACTAACTAAGGGATTACCTAAATTATTGTCTATACATAGCCATTGTTTGCATATAATAGTGTATGTAAATTTACACAAAAAAATATACGTAAACGTATGTAGAAATTTCCAAAGTACGTGGTTTTTCTACAATATACAATAATTTTTAATTCTTTTTAATTAAATATTCCTCCTACCATTCAAGTGATATACTACCTAATAAGAATTTGTCTAACTAACTTAACTACCCTAATAAGAATTTGTCCATTTTAAATTTAGTTCAAATGGACTTTTGGTGGTCAATAGATCCAAATCCATAATTCTAAGTAAACGAGAAAATTTTTGAAAATTCTCTAATTTATAACAGAACGGATACCTAATTTAAACTTTTGTAAACGTATTTTGTAAACGTATTTTGTAAACGATTTTACGTAATCTCTATAAATCGAAAAACATTTTTTTAAAAACATCTTTATCTCATTTTTCTTCAGTTCTTCGGTACGAGAATAATTTGCATAAAAAATCTTGCAAATCTCGATAAACCGAATTTTATTTGATACAATCTCGTAAAATCAAACCTTTATATGTATATTTTTCCTTACGACTCAGCTCATTTGAATTTTACTCTGATTTAAAAAATAATAACTTTTATGGTGCAGTATTCTACGTAAAATGATTTACACCTTTAAATTTTAAACGCAAAACAATAGCACGGTTCAACATGCACAAATGTGTTAATAACATTTAAGGTGATGAACGTACTAGACTGTAACACATATAAAAGTAATAAAATTACAGAAAATATTGTTTTTCGCTTATATTTCTTTTGTATTGGATGATGAAAAGTCCATACACAATATTTTGATTATACTTTCTCTTTTATCGGCACTTAACAAACCCAGAATCTTGAAAAGGCGCAAAAGCAAATTTTTTTGCTAATAAAAGAGTGAACATCGTATCCTCAAAATTTTTTAACAGAGGAGATCACCTTCTTGTGGCTGCTCGAGATACCGGATGCGATTTGAATACATTTCCATACACCGTCTTATCGACTGCCGGCGCTTATCCTTAAAGCCATTTTAAACGGAAGCTTCAAATTTTACATAACAATGCAACTCCATTTGCAGGTACTTATAAAACGACTATAAAACGATTTCCATCTCCGTATCGAAAAGACTCTCGCTTTCCACTTTCATATCCAAAGGATTCACAAAAAAATAGCAAGAGTCCATGGGAAATCTTTGGCTTTTTCACTTATGTACTGAAAGACTATTGAAAGATGAAAGTACACACCTTTGGCGGCATTCACTTTATGCTCCCACAATTTTCTTATGACTCCCAAATTTCACCGTTGGTATATCCATTTAATTCCCTCTTGACTTTTTTAAAATCTTAGTAATTCCAAGCAAAAGCAGTGGCACCATGTATTTGTGAAATTTTTCACATTTCTTTACTTCTAATTATTTCATACCACTTTACACTATCACTTTAAATTAGATCTCGATAGAATTTCACGCGTACTTTGAACTATTGCAACACTTGCTGAGCAGATACTACTCAGTTTTCCACACTCTCATTTTATTTAATTCCTTTTCTTAAATTTACTATTCAGAAATGACACTGTTACTATTTTATTAAGAAATAAAGGTAATATAAGACATAGTCACCACTTCACCCACTCATGCCGCCGTGATGATGATGTCCCGGCAGGCGCGAAAATCAACTAGATTATATCAGCGATTAGGACGAATAATCAAATTGAATCCGCGCAGCCAATCGAGTTGTTTTTAATAAACCGGTACAAGGGTCAAAACAAACTAAATTTGCAATCGAGTATTTTTCGAAGTGCGGGATGCCTGGAAGACTCCGGGGTTTCCATAGAACGACCGAATCGTAGGAGAGTCCAATCGCAAATTGCCGGAACTGTTCACTACGGAGCTTTCTTTCCAAAGTTTTTGGCGCGCTTTCGACTGGAATGGTTCACTTCATGAGATACAATTTCTGATTTGATTTCGTTCAGAATTAAAAGACTACTATTGATTTCTATAGCCAACAAGAGTTAAAACTCAACAGTAATAGGAATTATAATATAGAATAACATTTGGGATTAAACTTTTGATTCTCCGCAAACTTTTGAGAACTGTTGTGAAAAGCTACATATTTCGAACTTAAGGTGATATTCGACACTTCTCATAGCCTTCAGTACATATTGACTTTAAAAAATGTGTATTCAAGTGTTTAACATTATCTCTAAGTGGAATTTACACCGTTTATCGAAATTAATAGTACACGTTTCTTAAGTCACATAATTCTTCAGCAGGTTGGTTCAGCGGTTGGAAGCGAATAACACCCACCTTTGTAAGAAAAGTAAACTATCGCTTTTGTAAAGAAACGCAAAATATCCATGACGTTGGACTTTGAATCAAAGTTGTTTGTATTTTTTGTGAATATAAAAAATGATTTTTTGGGTTAATATGTTCTTTTACTTCTTAGGTGAAAAAATTTGTAATCTTAAAAAAATTTCTTGTAAAGTGATCGTTGAATGTCGAATGTAAAAGTAATTTAGAGTTTTCGAAAGATACTTCCCCATGCGGGAAATTTTTTACGGTTTATCAATTACTTGCAATTTCACCTCATAAAGATTTATGGACTTAAAAAGGCCTTTCTTACAAGATCCAATTGTTTACTTATCTAAAATTACCGTTTCAATTGAAAAAAAAGAATTAAAAAAAAATTTCTATTGAAAATACTGGTGGAGTCTTTTGGACCTGCGGTGACTGCAACGGGTTAAATATCAAAAAATTGGGTTAATTGTTCTTTTACCTTTTTAAAATCTCTTCGTCTATTCCACAGAAAATAATATATTTACTTTTGACAATCCACTAACCCAAGAATCCCCTTGTAGAACGACTCTCTGATTGATAAAAAAAATTGACTAATTCTCACATACTCCATAGTATAGATAGTCAGAACATAATAGACATGTTCTCGTGAATTTTGGAAGGTTTAAGTTTGGTGTACTCCTAAAAAATTCAATTGATTCGGATACAAAAGATTCCTAACAAACCTCAAAAATTTTCTACAAATGGAAAAACTATCAAAAATTAAGAAACTAGTGACTCTATCTGTGACCAAAATCAGATCTTTCAAGTCCAGGTCTTCTATTACTACTTTATTATTTTCGACTTCATATTGCTGTTGTTTTATTCCAGATATTTTATAAAAGTAGACATGTGCTAGTATATTCTTCGCAAAATTCCAAATTACATATATGCTGTATTAAGTTGTTTGATGTTCTATAAAGTGCTTTTGAAACAAGATTATAAACACCTTCTGGCATATGAAAAGTGATTGCTCTATAAAAGTTTATGAATAAAATTTCTTGATCTTATTTTGATACTTTTCGATCATATATTCCTGTAAAAACAGACATGAGTGAAGTTCGTTCGTATCCCTCCGTGACTCTACGTTCACAGCATAGATTACGCACTTTACTGAATCCAATCAATCCAGGTAATCAATCAAAGTTCTACGTAAAATCCATCTCAAAATAATTGCATTATCATGCGAATTTGTATTCTGTGCTCTCTTTAAGGCTTGCCACACAAGAATAATTTCAAAACCTATAAGTATCAATCGACTACCACATCTTAACTTGTCTAATATCTGAGGAAATTCAGGTGTCATTTAGGCTTGACTGATATGCCACCGGAAGCATTGTTAGAAATTGAAATTATTCGGTGACACGACACGACCATTACAGCTCAAAATGATTCGTCTGCTTAAGACAGAAAATTAGATTTTCCCGAAAATTTTGTCGCAAGAAATAATTAGCTGTTACTTTCCGTAGTTTATGGCAGACGAGAGTTTCTATGATAGGCAGCAGGATGCTAAGCACAGCAAAAGACGGACCACCGAAAGGCCAAAGGGCAACATTTTAATTTCTTTGATGAAGTCTAATGAGTGGGGAATAGTGGTCGGATTAGGTCAGCATCTTCGGATTATCTTGACTTTATTAATCTCCCAGAAAGTTGCCGAATCTTTTCCGTTCGCACAAAAAACTTCCTTTATCGTAGGACACAAAATATTTATCCAAGTGCGTGTGCAAAGAATGGACTTTTTGTATCTCTTTGTGTATCTTTTATATTTTTTGAGTTCCATTTGCAAAGGGAAAAGAGAATTTAAGGGCTCAACTCGGGGATCTGTGAAATACACTTTGCAAAAATCAATCTTCGAAAATAGGCGGCAGTTTGGTGCTTTATGGCCGACAATTTTTCCCTTCTGGTCATGCTCGTTACTTCATGAATAATGTAACGTGTATCCCTTCTAGCCTAATTCAAGTTAGTGTGGGCCATTAGAGACGAAAATAAATTGACGGCTTAAGGAGCCTACCAACCTCCAACTAGGTAGTGAGAAAAAAATATTTAGAAGCCACTGGCTAAAGGATCCTAATGCCGTGGTAATTTTATGACAAATTCATTAAAGAAAGAATCTGACGCCGGCAAAGTGGCCCCCATTTAAAATTCATTGTTATGTTTGCAGGCTTTATCTGTCCCAGAGGTGTCTGCAGTATGCCTTTTAATTTATTCGTTTTTAATGGTGAAGAAAAGGAATAGGACTGATATTAGATTTTCAGACTAGCCACAAATTGTGGTATTTATAATGAATGTTTAATAATAACTTAAAATCCTCGATTTAACTGTCCATCTTTAATATCGTCATTTTTCAAAGTTAATCTACTGATTCTTAGCTGGTCAGATCCAAACAACATTAAATTAAAGTATCACCGGAAGAAACTCAAAATTCCTCGAACTTTTTTTGAAATGAGAAAAGGAATCGTTTATATTTGTATTTGTAAATAGTTTACATTAATCACTGATTTCATAGTCTAAACTGAACTGCCCTCGTAATATTAAAACCTAAAAACGTCCTATGTCCTATTTACTAAAAGATGTCAAATGCTTTCAATAGTTTTTTTTTTTTCAAAATACGGAGCCGATTTAGGTCCGATAAGCCCTTAATTACCCGACTGCAAACACTAGGCTACGTTTTTCGCGCGTATTTATGTATGTATGTTGGATTTTTATTCCCTTGTAGCATACAAGCGGCTGGATGGATTTTAATAAAATGTATAAAGTGTCAAGAAATATAACATGATGGTTCAAAGTTTAAAAAAAAATTGCTTCCCGAAAAATGAAATAGAAATCAATGCATATGGCATTCAAGGTAGCAAAAATTGATGTCCTGAGACGGCTCCTTCGATCCACGCAACGGAACCTCTTTACGCAATCAGTTTTTTTTTATTTTTGTCAATTTATATTATTAAGTTAATAAATTAATAATAAAATTAATTACTTAATTATAGCCGAATTTTACACTTCAAATTATCTTACTACCTTTTTTAAAATACCTAAAATTACAGTGACCCTAGATGTCGTTAAAACCTGTATTTCCTTTCCCAATAGGAACAAACATTTATTTGAAAAACAGGGACTTTTCTAATTAAAGAAATATGTTTTTAAATAAAATGTTTAAGTATAAGTAGGTAAAATATTAAGTGCTGTCAAATGAAAGATAGCTGAGTCGAATTATAACGTCCCGTCAAAGTGAAGCTTTATTTTCTTTATTTTCACATCGAAACTTTTCGTAGGATACGTGGTTATCCCAATCAAAAGAAAAGAACCCAAAGGTTAGTTCAGTACTTAAAGTGAATTTCGTTTAAGATATAGGCAGCCACGTACGAGGAATCGAAAGTAACAAAAGCTGATCGAAATATCGACCTGGTCTTTTGGCAGATTCTTTCCGCATCAATTACCCGGGCCTAAAGTCAGTTTCGTGTAGTAAGCCATAAAAGAGTAGGATTACGGGCAGTTTACTTCGAAAGAAAGGACTTTCCTTTCAATACGGCTAACCCGAAAGCACAATAGAGACTGAGAGTGATTTAAGATGGCCAACAAAAACGTACAGAAAACTTCCTCTACCTATGAGTCGACAAAGTCTGGATAAAACAGAAATAACTAATTCACCAAATGCACACCACGTACAATGCAAACAAATTGTAGGGCTACTTGGAGTCCGGATCTTGTGAGTGGCCATAAAAATAATCCCAGGGTATTTCGTTGTAAGGGTGAATTAGGCTCATAATTTCACATTTAATTGTATTTCATCTCTTGTGTCCCTACCCCTTACCCACTTTGGAAGTACTACAACGTTTTCACTGGCGTACTTCCTGGACTTTAGGTTGAAACTGATTCACCAAGGAATGTAAAATTCATACTATTTAGCTATACGAGTACCAATTACACGTTTACTTTGAATTTTGAGTATTGCAGGCTTTAAAGTTGAATTTTTCTTGCCTCTTAAATACCTTCAAAAATATATTACTTTAATAAATATTACGCAAATTTTCGGGCATATCAAAAATATATATTCTTACAAGCTTGTATAAATACATAAGTATTTAAAAATATTTATATCCCCAAGCAGTTAGTATTATTTACAAACACAAAAAAAATTACGACACCTTACGAGGTCAATATTCATTTATTGTAGCACTTAATAATAACATTAAAAATAATAAGAAATTGGTTTTTTGATATGTTTATTCTAAGTACCTTTGAACTTAAATTATGTAATTTAAAACAAAAATTAAATGTGTACAATTTTACACTAAAAAATATTAACTAGAATTTTTCGGTATAGATCACAGATGCAAAAAACTTAGCAATGTACTTATTCTAAGTGTAAAATTAGGGGTTAATGTTCTAGATTATGTAACAATTTAATATTTTTTTGGAGAAAAAAACAGAGCTCATTCATTTCAGTCTAAAAGAAACACAAGTGCCTTTTAGATATATTTTTAAATTAATATAATTAATTTTTATAAAATTATTCGATGAAAGAAGAGAAAATTAAAAAACATTACTTAATTAATTGACTCTGGTTTTGTAAAAAATGAACTATAATTTTTAGTTGCGAGTGTTAAAGGTATGTTCATGATTTAGTAAGTAGAGTACTGGATCATCATGCAAAAGTTGCAGGTTCGATCCTTACCTGAAAGAATCTACAAACTTACGTATCTAGACAAATCGGTCTTAACCGTAAGAAGCAAATTTTCTTACTTGCTAAAAATCAACACTATATCTAAAGTAAAGTGCGTATTTCTTTGGACTATAAATAATGAACTTCATTTTATTTATAATTTATTTTATTGCACTTTCCTGTTTCCATAAAGCGTGCAACACATGTGAATACCACGGCAGATAAGGTATTTAAAATGTACAAACAAAAAAAATCCAAAAATCAATAGTCGTTCGGTACGTGACTGAATTTTTAAATTGAAGAGCCCTCATTGTCTTAAGAAAAAGGAAGTAAAAAGAAGTTCAAGGCAAAGCTTGTTATACTACATTAATTTTCCGTGATTGTGCACACAAAAAGCGTGAAGGCTTTTCCGTACTCTGAAGAGTCCCTTCACTGTAAAGCTGTTGGTGTCTTCTGGGAATGAAATCTCTTCCAGCTCACTAAAGGCGATTTTCTGCCCTCCCTCAGCCTATTAACGTGACAAATGATGTTTTCACAACGAAGGACAAAAAGATTTATGGTAATTTGCTAAATGATGACAAAATTACTGCTAAGGAAAATTATACGAAGCCAAAGATTGCCACCAAAAAAGAATGTGCCAACAGGGAGCAAAAATACACCGATTTACGGTGGCAATGTTTTCTGCAATTCGCAAGTCAATTGCTCTGCCCGTGAATAAATCAATCTTTATCTCCTTTTTTTTACGATGAAGGCACTTTTGTTATCAATTATACCCCTCAATATGGTTGAACTTATTCAATTAGGGGAATCGCTTTATCAGTGATCTTCTTTTTCAAAACGATCCGGTTAGATTTGATAAAAACGAGCCTCTCCAGGACGAGCTGCGAGCACCACTTCATCGCGAACATAAGTCGGAAGGGTAAATGTCCAAATTGAATTACCTTGGGTCATTTAGCTCGTGCCTTAGAAATGCGCCCGCAGGGCTGGATAATATTGCAAAGCTATTCAAGCCTTTACCTTGACGATAATTTCGTAGAGGGTGATTACTTTATCATGCAAATAAAATGAGAAATTTTTAGCCATTTTTCTGGAAAATTTTCCTTAATTATTATGTTCAAGGGCGCTACGATTTCGACAAAATTAAATTGTCCAGGCTTTCATATTACCTTATAAAATACTTGCTTTCATGTTAGATTCCAATTTACGAAAGGTGACCTGGGAATACAAGGTTTATAAAAGGTCATTTAAAAATAATTTATATTAGGTATGAATATTTTGCCTATGTTTACTATGTTTAATTATGCGGAACTTATTAAATATTCTAATTTCAATAAGTCACTCGTTTTTATTGTTTTTCTATTAATAAAATTATAAAAGGTAAAAAATGAAATAAATTATTGAAAGTTAAGTTCAAGTGAAAGGCTTTAGGAGGTTACTATAAGTTGTCTACCTTTTTAAGGTAATCCACATTCAACTACAAAATAATTTAAACCATAAAATTCCATTTTTTTCATTTCATTTTTTATTTGTTTTAATCGATTAATCTGTTTTTGTATAAAAAGTGTGTATATAGAATAAGATGTTGCTTTTATACCAAAACATTCCAAAAACGTCGTGGAACTGATTTAATTTTATTTAATAATAATTGTAATCTTTTTAATGCTCGCATGAAACTTTTTATACACTGTAAGAAACACGCAGCTTCATTCAAATTTGTTCGTACAATTTATAGTCAAACAACAACAGCAACGTAAGATTAAAATTTAAAACTGATTTTAAACATTTTTAAAGAGCTAAAAATTTTGAAATTTGTTTTCTAGCACATATGAAAAATATAACATTCGAAATAATGTTTACTTTCAGTAAAGTTCCTCTTTTAGTAAAGACGAAAATTAAGAATATGTGTATTAAGACATCTTCTCAAATTCGAGGTAGTATTTTCTTCTGGTTTGTAAACGATTATAAAGTATTTTTGTTCTAGTTCTAATTATCATTAAACATGACGTCTATGTCTTCTAAAAAATCGTAAGTTACATTAAATTAAATCCTTGCCAATTTCGATGTTATAAGATCAAAACACTTCATAAATATTTTTTAAATTTTCCGATTTTCTTGATCACCAAAAGTCGTAAAGTAGATTTAATTTAAAATTCTTTAGATAATGGTCACGCGTCATAAGCAGCATTTTACACTTTTGTAGCGAAAAGCTGAATCTTTCTGAAGTAATCTCCTTTTTAAAAGAATAAGTTCAAGAAGTCTTCAAGGACAATTGATTTCCGTCTTCGAGGGAAACTTTCGAGAAATTGAAACCTCCTAAACAGTTCGACGATGGTCACTGTTTTTTGTGATTTCAGTAAACTTTCCCTTAAATACTTGATTAAGTCGTATAAGAAAGTAAATGTTTTAACGCAGCACGATCTCGAACTCTTAGCGATAAAAGAGAAAATTAAAAAGTTTTCACAGCGAATTGGAATGAAACGACATTTCTCGTAAAGTAACCAAAAATTTAAAATATCTTGGAAGTTTCAAATGAAACTAAAATTACTAGGACATGTCGTTTACAGGATTTTCGTACCTCAAATGGAGTAATTCGTTCATTGCTTAATGCAATTTCGATGCATTTCCAGAGATCTTAATATTGCTTGCCGCATGTTTGATCCTTTATTTAAATTCTCTGCATGCAGACCAATTTATTTCTTATATTTTAAATTAAGGTAAAATCTCTTATAAACTGTTTTTTTCGTTTGTAGTAAAGTACTTCTTCTTTTATATACGCATCCAAATAGATATTACATATTTTATATCATTTTCAACAAGAACTGGTCTGTTGCCATCGACACACTTTTCAAATTTAATATAATATATTTAAAAATACACACCTGTAGGAAAAATTCTGTCGGTATTGATAGTATTTCGTTCTTATTTTCGACCATGTCACATTTTGGAAACAAATTCAATCGGAAATTAAAAGTAAATGTCAAGAAGATTTAAGATTTTTACCTTGAATTACTTTCCATAACCACAGCGTAGTTGTTTTCACAAGATTCCAAGAAAGGTATACGGATTTCCGTCTTAGGAACTTCACATTCCCAGAATTCCGTTTAGCATTGGAGAAGCACTAATATTTTGTGACTTCTAGAAAGTACCGAAATTAAGGTGTTAAGGTTAGAAATGAAAACATTAATTTACTTTACCTAAATATTCGTGAAGAGATCTTAGTTTTCATTTAAATACTTGAAACCTACCATTCATTCACCTCTGAGTTCCATAGGTAAATAGTACGGGAATATTACGAATTTGAAATAGATTAAGTGCACGCATGTGAAGAAACTTAAACCCTAAGGTAAAATTTACACCGGCTTTTCGGTTCATTTTTAGAAGTCCCGATATTTTAAAACATCTTGAAAGTTTTTTTAAACATTGGGTGGGTAGAGATGAGTTTGAAAGCCTCGCCATTTCACGGGAGCTCTCAAATCACACATTTATCTGCCCTATTTCAAGGAATTTCCGAAGAAACCTACGCCATGAGAGGGAATAAGTTTATCTTTCGGTGCTTTTCTGGAGGATTTCCTTCCGAATTTCAGATAATGAAGCAAAGTGCCTCTACTTGCTTAAGGTAAACAAAAATATCATACAAGTTCCAGCCTAGATGAGGAAAAGGCCTAAAAAGGTAAGGCAACAAGTGTATTGTAGTCGTTTTTATCCCTGAGCTATGTCCGGTATTTTTGGAAAAAATGTGCTACGCATAAATTTCCTTAAAGGTGCACCCTTAAGTGATGTCTAATAGGGTTCAGCCTCGGTATAAAAGTGGGCTAAATGATATAATTCCAAGTTTTTATTGTACTTGAAATTCTTTTAAAGAATACTTGAAAATGATGAAAGATGCTAGCATTCCACTTATTTTTTTAAATAATTCAATAAGAAGAAAACCCTCGACAATTCTATATAACTTATTATTATATAATATAGAAAGCAACTTTATTAAATTTAAAAAAATTTAGGATTGAATGTCTAATAAAACTGGATCGCTTTGAATTATTATTTTTTAAATTTAAGTATCTAACCACGTCCTTTAAAAGATTTATTTCTCTAAACTTTTCCACAAATTTTTCCAAATATCAAAATTGCATTAAAGGATTTATAGGTGTATAGGGTGATAAGTACGTATATAAAATATAGTAAAAAAACTTCATATTTCTACATGTAATATTACGTCTTTTCCGTATTTGTTTAAAGGACTATTTCTCTCTTATAAATAGGTTTAGTCAATTTCATGTTAAATTTTAATTTATATTAAATTTTTTTAAAAAATCCTCCTGTATTGATTTACCATTTTAATATACCCAAGCAGAATAATATTAATTCAGGAAAATTACAAATAGCAGTTTAAAGTTGTGGTATGTTACAAAAAGGGTCATTTCTATCACGAATTTGATATAATTCAGTCAATATAGAATCCCTTTCTCCTTGCTCCTAAAAAATTGTGCGAAGTGATAAGTGTTATTGTTTACATAAAAACATTGACTAAAGCCCAGGACCCTGGGGCTAGCACTTCTTAAAAATATTATTGATTATACTGTCGCCATCCTATCTCAAGACACGGCTCATATTAAGGAGACCCCATAAAAGTAAAGTGATTCCCTAGACCGGATGTTCATAAAAGCGCACAAATCTCAAAGTATTTTAACGAAACGAATAAAATATGACTCCGAAGAACTCTTGAAGCTCTCTCAAGAAAGCACTCGGCGCACAGGAAATAACTCAGATTGTCGAAAGGGCTGGAATGGAAGCCTTTAAGTAAGAAAAGAAGAGGCTAACATAAGTGCAAGAAAGGTTCTCAAATGTTATTACACCGAGTTGTTGCTTTAAGATACGTTTGTAACGAGTTGCGAGAGTTCGTATCGAATGGTATGAGTTCATTACACGCATGATTCAATAAAAGGCTTCCCGTGTTGATTTGCCTCCTTCTAATAAATTTTTATTTGATGAAAGCAATTTCGGAAGTCACTGGCTTATTTATGGACAATTACATTGAATGTGGATTTGCAACACCCACATCACTTAAGGTACACCAGCCCCCGGATTAGTGTTGAAGCCCAGAAATAAAGATTGTAAGACACCTTATAAAAGAACGAGCCCTTTTCAAGAAACCAATTCCCAGATATCTTAAATATTTCGCGAAGTGATTCCACTTTTCTTCAGTCGGTCGGATTCCCACAGTTCATGCATCATTTGCTTGACCTTTGTACAACATTCACTGAAACCCGAAACCCTGAGGGGCCAACGGTAATGCAATCTTACCGAGTCCCATTCAAAGAAATCTATTAAAAACGAAATGCCACAGCAGCTCAAATCAATAAAATGTAACTTCACTTTGTTCCTGAGTTCCAAATCAATTTCCCCATATCCCAGCGATATGTGGAAATCTCGGATCCTGCTTTTGTTGCCGGGCGACTTCTTCAGCTAAGAAGAAGTGGTATGCATACTGGCGTATGCAGAACAGGACCAAAGAGCCTGGAAAAATCGTGGTAAAACTTCTGACTATGGTTTCATAGGGTTTTGACTCCTCTACTATTCAGGGACCGTGATAGATTCGATTCTTACACATCCTTGAAGTAAATTTTCAATGAAATTTTCATTAATGGCTGATGTCTTGTACTTCGACGACCCTTTTGCCGATTCTCCCATCGGATTCATTTCACTTGTATTGAAACAAGAACCATTCCAAGTGAGCATTTATTTATTAATGTTTTGCCCGGATATGTTCGAGATAGTTCATAAGTAGTTTAACGTCTTTCCGAAGGTTTCTTCAGTTTAATTTTTAAAACTAATCTATTACCCAAACTAATCAAAAATTATGAAATTAAAGTTTCCTTTTTCTTTTTTAACAAGTAACAAGAAAGATGTACTATTTGCAATTTGGCAATAAATGACCCTATACTAGAAATAAAAATAGGAGGCTATAGTAAACCGTTAAGACTATTAATTTTTAATTTTGCAAGCAAAACTCACAAATGTTTGATAATAAAGCAAGTAAAAAATCCTAAATACATTTATGCTAAAGTTAAATGAAAAACAACACCTTCCGTGTAAAATCAAAGATCCTTACTGAACTAAAAATGCTTAGACCCTTTCAGAAGAACTTCATATAATTCAGTACTGTCAGACAGGTTCGTAAAATCCCCCACGTGAAAATGGTGTGTTCGGTTTGCGTGAAAAAGCAAAACACTCCTCAGGTCATTGCGGCATGAAATATCTCTTCACGCTTTTACCAAGTACTTTCCCCTTTTGTAGAAAATGCTATAAAATTCACCGAAGCAAATAACGAACCAATAATCGCAACTTATTCCCTGTATCGATCAGAGCCGGAAGGAAGCCCTCATTGAAGTGTAAGAATTTCTCTAGACTTCGGAGGTATTTATGTCAGCTCTCGCGTACGGCAATTTTTTTAAAAAAATGCCTATTACCGGCATGGATGGTGGAGAAATCGGTCGCAAGGGTCTATATATTCGCATTCTTAAAACTTTCCTTTGGGTTGGAACCAGCTCCTCTGTCGTCCTTTTCAGAGGTTCGAACAAACGACCCCGTATAGCCAAGTTGAATGCAGAATGCCTAACAACTGGAAAATTTCTGACTTTCTGGCCTTATAGTAACTTTTGGGGAAAATCACTAGCCTTCGATGTTTCGGCTTTTCCATTAAGATAAGAAATATGAGGATTATCAGCAGAATTAGGTTTCCCTCTAGATAAAATAAGACACGTGCTACATCCCAAACCAAAAGATACGCGTCACTAAAATTAGGTACGAGTAACTTATTGTGACAAAGTACCCTTTTAGCACAATTAAGACTTAACTCTTCTTAACTATTCGATTGAAATTCTTTGCTCTTCAGAAGGCTAATCCCGCGACCATTTGCAACATTTCTACCATCTAACAACCCCTAGCAAATATTCTGCATCGAAATCCATTAATCGTCTTAATTACGACTTAAAATTAAGTTTTCTCAATTTTAGTGGGTGAATTACATTCGAAGTTTTATTGGACGCATTGAAACAATTCGTCTGGTGATTTTGCAAAAAATATTACTGTCTATTTAGTGAAAATAATTTTCATTTAAACGTAACTCGATCCCAGTGACTTCTCTCTTGAACGTCCTTGAAATAAAACGAATTTAATCAACGCAACCCGACACTAATTCGCAGGTAAACCCTTAAAATTCATGTACTTGACTGAAAACGTGAGTGTTTTAATCTAAATGTGATTTACTTTAATTTAGCAAAATCAAAAAATTTTGGCTCGAGTGTGCATATGAGAAAATATGACAAATTTTATTTAAAGAAAAAAACACACACACGGAAATTAACTTGAATTAAGGTGCACACTTGTGTTATTAATTTCATGACTTTATTTCAAGTAGATTTTTCGAAATTTATTTCTTATACGTAAGAATGTAATTAATTCGAAAAGTTATATCATACCTAAACTGGTTAAGAGGAAATGAGATTCTAAAGTTTTCAATAAAAAAAAAAAAAATTTTACTTAACAAGTCGCCTTTTCTATGAATAATTCTAGAACTAGCAAAGTCAAAACTATCCATGAAATATGTTCCAGACTTTGAATTAAATTGAAGACACTTCTTGAACAGTGTATACCCTTCTCAAGGTATACACTGCACAGTATTAAGTTGTATGATAGGATAAATTCAGCTAAATAAGCGAATAAAAAATATTTTGACATTAAAAAACGGACAGTTCAAATCTAGCCAGATATGAATAATAAAAGAACAACAAAGCGTCCTGTTCTTATCCAAAAATTTTATCTTTTCTCTAGCCGGCGACGACAAGCTTTACTCTAGTGACCTTAATTTCAGGTTTATTTCAACAACTTTAGGTTAAAGAAGACACATTTTACTGTTTTTATATCCTAATTTTTAAAGAAAGCTTTTCCTTTTCTCTAAACGAAAATATCCTGGCAAAATTCCCATCAGGATTCAATGATGCTTGTAAGAGATAAGCAGCGCAAAGTTTTTCACTGGGATTCAAACGGTCCAGTTCTGTTTAGTCGTAAGCACATTCCACGTGCATTTATAGATTTATTTTACAAGACAGAACGATGACTAGTTCAGTGAAACTCAATACCATGGACGAGTAATAATAAACACCCGCGGACGTGCTATCGAATTACGCACTAATTGGGTCACAAGCTCGGTAGTAGGCGTCACAAATACGTAATTATGTTCTAGTGATGTTCGGATCACTCTAAGAACGGAAGCGATTATTCCTCGAGATTCCAGCAGGACAACTTAATGAGCACATTGCTGATGAGAGGAAATTTAACGTGACCTGAGGTCCTGCCGCGTTGTCTTGTACTATTTCTATCCCAGGATTTCGACGAGTGGTTCTGATACGATCGATTTTGCTGCCAGAACCACTGTTTTGTTTTATTCTTCACTTGATGTCCGATTAAATTTTCATTTCGTGGGCACAATTCGATCTCAGGGATTGCCATCAGAAACTTGCCGAGAAGCTGCCAGCATAGGGAACATCTTCAAGGAGTATATGGGTAAATTATAAAATCTATATCAGAAGCTGACATCGTTGTTGTTTTCAACCGAAATTGATTGATGGCACACAATTGTTGCGATTTTTCAATACTCGGCATAGCCCAAGAAATAAACATTCCAGTTGAAAAAAATGTTTTTCCAGTGGTGGCTTATTTAAAGTAAGAATTACTTCAATTTCGGATATAAAGATTCAAGCATAAATCTTATACAACGTCCTAAAGTAAAGCAAAAGGGATCATAGGTACTGTAATCTGATGAAAGTTTTCTGTCCAGTAAGTTTCAGACAAAAACATCTCGCATTTTGATAAAGAGGTATACAAAAAGAAAAGGTTTCCTCTCTAAGGAATATTTTTTTGCCAGGCGAACGAGATTTATAGTTGCAGGTCGACCGAAATAAGTTTTTTGATTTATTAACGTATTAGTAAAGCGAATAAATTGAGGAAGGTCTGGAAATATTCCATCACAACTTCCATAAAACTCCCCACATCAATTTGTAAAAACTAACTAAAGACATTTGTCTAATATGTGAATGTGTATAGAAATATATAGCTGAGATAAATATGGGACAACATGTGTAAACTTTTTAATTGGACATATTAAGAGACTCGTTAATACTAAAACAGGGTAAATTAAGTATTATTTCTTCTTGTTCCACATGTACTTTCAAAAACTAAACTTCAGGATATTTAAAGTAAGAAAGATGTTAAAACAAAAAAAAAACATTTACTAAAAACACATTCTGATTGATGAATACAACCATATTAATAAATCCTTGAATTTTATACAGAAAAGAAATCTATTTATCAAAATATCAAGAGATTCTAATAAATACTTTTATAAAGACTTTTTTGTTGAGTAGTATTTGACTGCAGCTGAACTCTAGAGGGGGTAACAATAAAAACTTTCTTAGCTACCATCTTCAACAATCTAATTTTTATCGGTTTGGATTTGGAATCTGAGCAATTGATGCCTTTTGTATTATTTGAAGTTTAAAAGGAAACGAGACCAAATATACGTCCAAAATATATATATCGTCAGATAGGCGAAATCTTAGCCAAAGATCTTTGGGTATGTAAGAACTTCTTAATACATCCCAACAAATCAGTATAAAGAACTTTGGCTAAGTTAATTTTAATATTATTTCACACCCTTTAAACAATTTTCTACGTTTAAAAATATATTCTTACATAAGAATGAATCTACCATTACTTCGTAAATCATTTTCATTTATAATGTAAGTCATAAAGCAATAAAAGTTCTGAACAAATTGGCAATGTGTAGCTCCTCTGTTCGTCGCTTAGCATTTAAAAACAGCAAGAGGTATATGCGATATAAAGACCATTTAGACAGGCAAAAGTCACAGGTAGAACTCTAGTAAGACCTAGCGAGCAATTGAGGTTGATTGCAGCTATCAACATTTTGCTTTGATTTATAGAAGTTAAGTTAATTTTGGGCAGCGGAAGTAAGCGAAGCATCATTAATAGGCTTCCCCTAATAGCGTTCACATTTTGGGGTAAACTTGTAACTTTTAGGGTAATAAATATAAATTTCAGCACATCCTTCATGTTTACGCCTATTTTTGGCGCCGATGTAGTTTCCGGGATACAAAAGAAAAGAATTCAGCTAATGTAGAATAAGATTTATATACCAAATATCTTCCAGATTTTTGGATAAATAGAGACTTACACTTTTTTCAAATTTAATCAAGACTTCGTCGTATCTATAACGTGCACAAAAAGGCAAATGAACAGCCTGCTTGTGTCTAATGAATATTTATTAAATATTTCCCTGAAATAAATCCGAAAAGGAGACCAAATCGGAGGATTTTTCCTTATAACCAGGAATTTTGATTTTATTCAAGAACTGTATCATATCGTTATAAACAAACAAATTTTCAAAGAGATTATTCCACATCATTTAAAGTGTTTTATTATGCAAACATTTGCACAAACCTGCAAGACCCAAAATACAAACATACAAACATGTGCAAACAATATAATCCTTGCGTTCCTTGAATGAGGTCCTTTAGTCAGGAGCAGGATTCATTTAGAGCCTCGGTTTCATAAGACGTCCGTTTGCGTTATAGTACTGAAAAGGCCGCTCGTTTACTTCCGGGTATAGCAGAATTTAATTTTGACTCCATCGACGCTCTGGGATTTCTATTTTGCATAATTTATTCGTCTCAGTGGTGTCCCTGGAGCAATAAACGCTCCAATCTTGTCAGTAGCGACTTTAGTTCGGATAAATTTCAAAAGCCTCTTAATTGTTTGAGAAGCATAATGCACGTAATATACCTTGGAGACTTCTTGGAGGTAACGACTACAGATTCCAGCACAATGATTTCCCTTACAAACAATGCACAGCCAGGACTTCCAGAATAAATTAGAAAATAACCACACTTGAAACAAATTAATATTAACTAAGTAACAACTTTAACCAAATGTTTTTGAAGAAGTTATGTCTAATTTCGAAAAAGTCGATCTGAAAAATTTAAATTGTTCTGCTTGTATATAAAGACTGAACGTGACACTTTGAACACATTTTCTCCATAAATTTTTTTAATTCTTCTACAACCAAAAACTAGTATAAAATTTAAAAATTTTAATGTCCAACCCATACTTTTTTATATATACGAATAATGGTAAAAACTCAAACAAATTTTTCAAAATAAACTAATAAACATTTTTCAGAGTTTTCTGAGAACTACTCAGACTTGCGCAAAATATCTTCAATTTTCATTAAGCTCTTTCAAAACCGGATAACAAATAAATATTTATACAAAAGATTTAATATGTTATTTTCCTGCTACAAATACCTTTAATATAAACTATTCACTTCTTTGTCTTGAAAATAGGCATTATTTTAATTCTGGGCTCATAAAATTGAACTAGCTACTGTTTATAGCTTGTGAAAAATTTTCTTCAAAAATCCTTTAAAAATAATTTAATACTCATAACATCAAAATCCAAGTGTTCCAAACACATTTCCATCACTTTAAAGCTTTAATGCCTCTAATGAAGAAAGGCCTATTAAAATAAATGTTCAGGAAAACCAACAATTTTCTTATAAAGAAATTAAAGCGACCGTGGGTAGCAACACCATAACACTATTTAAGGCTCCTTCCAGACTCTTGGCCGGGTGCGAAAAAATTTTCTCCCAACTCCTGTTCGCGACTGATTTATGTAAAATAGGCTCTTCAGATGTCACATTAATCTCTGGGCATTATTTTTTCCCTGAACGAATTTATGTGATTTCTATTTATCTAGAGAAATAAAATCGTACGTTGTTAAAATGTTCAACCAACCGTACTTAAATTTATATCCTTCTCACAACCTACCTAGATATCTATTAGAATTGTAGGCCAAAAGTTGTTGAAGGAAAATACCTGTTCTATAGTCGATAAAATTCTAACAACAGGAGCTTGACGGCGACAAGAGTTTTGCCTTATTTCAGAAAAGTGGAAAGCTTTTCAGTTTCCCGTTGGCACGAGCTTGACCTTTCAATAGTGACATGGTTTTGATTAAAAAGACTATATTAATATTACTTAAAAATACTGCACACTTTTGTGTATTAAGTATAGATAATTTTGCTATATAACATATGAATATAAAAATTTTATCTTTCTAAATGTATGGCAATACATTGTATCACATCTTATAGGCTTTCTTCATATTTGGAGGGTTGTTACACAGGTTTGCTATGAAATTAGGGTTAGGAAGAAGGGCGGAAAACAGTAAAAAAATGTAGATAAAATAAAAATTGTAGGCACAAAACAAATAAAATAATCGATTTCATTCCTTTGAGTTTACTATTTATGCCTTGAAAGACTATAACATTTACTAATAGATTTTTCGTAGAAATCTTTACGATCACTGGTACAATTTTCAAACAAATTACTATGTACTAATTTCAACATAATGTTATGTATAAATAAAATATAAAGTACAAATTATTAAAAATGCTACAGTTTTCATGAAGACTTATACCGAATGTTACGTAAAACCTTTTGTTAGGAAAAAAAATAGTAGGAATACTCCCTATAAGCCAAGGTAATTTAATCAAAATTCTTTTGCCAAAAATGTTCCAAAATTATAGGAGTTTTACAACCTCTTGCTATTAACAGAGTGAAACTCAATATCGAAGGGAACATTTCATGTTAATAATGAATCGATCTAAAGAATTCATAGCACATAATCCGTGATGGAAAAGAGACGGAAGGATATTTCAAAAATTTTTACATAAATCGATATAATAACATATTTATGTTAATTTTCCACAACAGAAGGAACACATGGAGTATCTCGTTCGTTTCCAATAAATGGAAGATTATGAAAAATATCGCATTAGGTATCGGCGTCGAAATCCTTAGCGCTTTTAGACAAAGCCTCGCGAAATGTGAAATTATTTAATATTAAATATTCGCAGCTTAAATGCAACAAAGTACCCGCCAGTCAAAAATCCCTGTGTGTTCGGGAGCACACAAAACGCAGGGGTGCTCGGCGAGCGGGTGGAATGTAATTTTAAAGTCTGATGATGTAAATGAGCTCATGTTTGGTCGGGAAGTAGGCTTTCTATGAAGTTTCCTTTGAAATATTATCGAGGGAGATATAAGCTCCGGTACGGGTAGAAATTGTCCTTGAAATTACCCGTCACAACAAAAAGGTATATAGAAACAAGATCAGGCATTTTTCCAAGGACCTCGCATGGAGAACCTTACAATTTATCAAGGATTATTCAGGTAAACAAGGAAGAATCGCAAAATAAGTTATAAAGGATGTTTAAATAAAATATTTCATTTCGATAAGTGGTGGCCCTTTTAAGGTCTTTAAATTTTAAACGCGGCCAAATTCATTTTGCAATCCGGTAAAACAATACAGACTTGTAAATCACATCTGATGAAGGATTTATGTCATAATTATTTGACTTATTTATGAAGTTAATTCTTCTAAAATCCAGGAGCAAACTTTAAAACACCTAAAATTTAAGAGATTATTTTCTATAATGGTTGATTTCAATTTAGATGTCAATTTTCGGAACCATATCACTGGAAAATTAATCAATATGAAACCTTCAAATTCTATAGAAATAAATTGAAACAGAGAACCGAAGTCCGCGGACATTCCGATGTCTGCAACTTTGTTGGTACTTCTTAAAATTTATCAAGAAAATCGATTCTCACACTGTATTTACTGGTAGCACAAGCGACTTCCACAGGTTATAAATTCGATTCCCACGTGCTACAGTCGTACATTCTTTGTTTAATGCCACCCAGACTGTTTGCGAAACAATGCTTTAAGAAAAATATTAACATCTTTATAATCCAATGTAAACAAGAACTGTTTTCACGTAATAAAAGACTTATCCATAGTACTTTAACAGCATTTTAATCTAAAATTGTAACCTAAACTTGAAAGCTCATATCTCTTTCAGGAAATAAATCTAAATCCGGTCACCCGCCTAGACACATGACCTCTCTAACTGACTGACCAATTAATCGACGGACCCGTTGGCTGATTTGACCATTGATCTGCTGATCTATTGACCAACTGACCTATTGACCAAGGAACCGATTGACCTATTGATCGACTGACCCATTTATCGACTGATCGATTGACCCATCTACCGCCTCACCAGGCAATCTTTCTGGCTGACCCTTGATTGCTTGACACTCGACCAACGGAAAGGGTGAAACTGTGAATAACTGGGTGCCTGACCGACTTACCAACTGACCATCTGATAGTCTGTTTAACTAATTGGCTGACCACTTGTTTTGGCTGTTTGATCATATGGTGGTCGGTTGATTGCCTAGCCGAATGACCGCTTGGCTTGATTACCGACTGACTACCAGTAGTCCCTTGATACGAACTATATACGGCCGCAGGAAAGCGCCATGGAAAGTCTTCTACGGAATTTTAACAAAACTATTATTCACTTTATATTTTAACGTCCTTTAGTTCTTTTAGAAATTGTAAATCATTTTTAAGATTTTCAAAAAATATGTATAAGCACAGTAGGTATTATTTTGAAAACTAATCTGCCCTAATTTAAGTGATAAGTAAACTTCATGTCCTTCAATTTTAATCATTCAACCTATAACTCTGTATAAAATTTGTTAAATGTAACATACTATTATTTAAATAATCCTTGCCTCGTACGCATGCATTACGATTACCAAAATATTTACTAACAAAAGACTTTAATGAAAGAAAAAGATCTCGACTTGCCTTCTTTATTTTAAAAATCAATTAGACGACAAATTAGCTTCAGAAAACCTATTAATTTCAATTATGGACAAAAATGTTATTTCAAGGGAATAATTACTTTAGGGTTCATTTTATGGTCCATACACAAAAGCAAAATGATAAATCTCGAGGGATGAAATTATTCCTTATTAGTGACCTCCGGCACAACAACTCAATATTAAATTAAATGTGATAGCAATTCATTAATAAATATTTCAATTTTTCATTTCCCGAATAATCGCTTAATTATTAGACTCTTGGGTTAAATTTAAACAAGTTTAAATCAAATGTTTAATTTACCATAGATTAAATTCAAATTAATATACTTTGATGTATTCAGAACTTACAACCTCTGACTTAAACTCTCAAACTTCAATTTGATTTAATTAAAATGTATGTAGTGTTATGATGTTGCCACAGAACAAGTGATAATTGGCTTTAATAAATTTCTCCATGCGTCACGATTTTAAACTCATGTAAACGGTGTTGAATTAAACTCATGTAAATGGTGTTATGGTCGAGTGTTTTTCAATTTTTGTATTATATAGTCTTTTTGTGGCATATAAAATTGATAAAATTGCATGCAACTTTTGCTTTTCTAAATTGTAGTTTGCAATCCAAGCCATATGCTGAGGTAGTGTAACGATTTGTTATTATACGATCTGCAAATTTTCTTGTTTTGTTTACTAATAAACCAATTAAGATTAAGATTCAATTTTCACTGTATCTTTCAGTTAAAATGCAAACAACTTTTCAGTCATTAAATTCAATATTAGACTTTAATAAAATTAATTTCAAGTTAATTTATCATAATTAGTTTTGCTCTGATAACCAAACACATCGTGCAAATTACAGCAAGACTACAGCCATCTACATAACTTCTAATAAATCTCAGAGACTGTCTTTGGAGCATTTAATTAATCCCCGATTCAGCAGGAAGGACTAAAACTATTTTGGTGGTAGTAGAACCGCAACTTAACAATGAAATCTCCTTAAAACCAAATAGGAAACGACGAAGGGAAGATGTTCGGCGCCAACCGATATAATTCCTTTTGGGAAAAATGAATGTCAAAGAACGAAAAGAAACTTTCCATGGTCATGAATCCAATTTATGGCAATTTCTAATGCACAGAAATAAAAAGTTAAGCATTACTTTTATAGTTTGAATGATTTCTTTGACTTCTTAATTTAACGCTTGAGGTGATTTTTTGTGCTTAAGAAGCCATTCACAGGAAATGTTTCTGGGTCAACGTAAAATTTATGATTGTTGCAAAAAGTAATTTTTGAATTTACTTATTAACTTTTAAACTAAGTACAATTCAGGAATGACTTAATAAAGTAATTACAAGGTATTATACCGTCGGTTGAAGCTATAAGCGAGAGCTTGCATAACTTTGATCCGCTTGGCCTTTTGAATGAAAGAATATTTTTACCATCGTTCAGATTTAGCAATTTTAGAGTCTTAGTTCTGTATGGTATGACGTTTTTCTACAAAATTCCAAGAACATATATAATAATAATATTATGATCTCGAAGTAGTAATAAATTAATTTGTTTGATTGTATTTTTGGAATGTTTCTAATACATTTTACTCAAATTTCTATACAGTCATGTCATAGTCACACTATGTACCTATTAAAACAATTCCAATGAATACTGTCAATAAAATTAATGCCTTCAGTTAAACGGAAGCCCATTCAATCTAATTTCAATGAATCCTCCGAACTTCCGCGATCAATACACGTACTATCGCTACAGAGTAAACACGAAAAGAAATCAAATAAGTGCAGAAACTAAAAGGCTTTTATTGCTTTGATTTGGTTCGTAATTACTTTTGGAGCACAACTGTGAGATGAGCTTGCTCCTAGTGTGAAATGCTGGGATATTGACTAAATTACTTTCGACAAGTAATTTCAAGCTACACAACGGCCAGCAAGGCAAACCCTAAAGGATTAAAATGAAACTAGCAAGAAAAACTATCCACTAATTGCGAAATATTTATTAATAAAGTTTGTTAACTTCTTCACTACTCATTTATTCGAAATCCAATTATTGTGTTTATTTAGCAGTCAGAGATTCATACAGCTTATATTCTGCAAGCAGATGTGAATATGTCGATTAATGGATAAAAGTAGCCAATATATTAGAAAAATATAATTTAGTTTACATAATCGAAGAACATTACTTTAATTAGGAAGCAGGAGAATGGTAAATCAAATACAACACGTAAACAAGTCAATACTGCATGAAATAGTTCGTAGTGTTGAAATATATCAAAGAAGTTTTTTAAATAATTAACAAAATTTCACTATAAACAAACCTTTCCTTAAGAACTTGTAACTTTTCTTCATCGAATTCTTCAAATTCGACTTAAATTATTTAATATTTATATATCAGCACAGCAACATTGGCTATAATATTAAAATAAAATAAATCTTACGCGCAAAAGCCTTTAAATTAAGAGGGGTCAATTTAATGCCCATCGTTATATTGGCTGAATGATCCACTTAGTCTTGTCTTGGCAAGATATCGATTTTCTTTTAGTGGTCCAGTGTTCCGCCTGGAAAAACAATGATATTACTTCAGGGAACATTTTATAATACTGTAGATATTAAAATTCAATTTAGTTGAACGACCGCAAATTTATTTTGAAAACTCTTATGGACTGGAAAATTTGAAAATTATGAACTGGAAAAGGTCAATATATCGAAGAATTGAAGGTCGTTTTACTAATTTATGAGCAATAACCATTGGAAGTAATATGGGATTTCCTTATACTCGTAACTAAAATACTGTTCAGTATTATTAATAATACCGCAGTGAGTTTTAGAAAGTTTTTTTTTTTTTTAATGCTGAAGCAATTTTACCCCAGTTTTTGGGACGTACGAGAGGCACAAATATAAAAATGTTTTTTCGCAACGAAAAACACCATGTATAAAAAGTCAAGTACTTTATTATTCCTACTAACAACTTTAAAATTGTCCCAGTGTGCCGACTCATTTCATATAACGTTTTCTTCTTCGTGAGGCTCTCTCATGGCTTGAGAGGTGGATGTTAGCTTCTTTAAAATTATATTTGAATACTCCCACACCTCGCTTCGCGGTATGTCACCTAAAATACGTTTACCTAATATTGTATTCAGTGCGAAGTGGTGTTTTCAGTTTGAGGATTTCAAATTAAATATGACAACACGTGCTGGCATTCAAGTTCAGTATTCCCCCGAAACTCGGGCTTAGTTGAAAAAGTCAACGAACAATTTGTTTCCTAAAAACTTCCAAAGCGATTGTGTAGTAATAGAGGACGGATGTGGTCAGAGCCCCTTTGGTAATTGTTTTGAATTGAAAAATTCGATTTGCGATGAAAGCACGTTTCAGCATGCATCCTTAGCTCTTTGGAAACACGGCTTTCAACTTTATATGCTTTCATAAAACAAACTGAGATTTCGCCGTGGCGGCAAAACACAACAGGGATAAAATTGTGCTATAACAATACGGGATGTTGTTCCGCTCGTATTAACGACAAACCGTATAACTCATAAAGAACCTTTAAAATTATCAATCTCATTAAAGTTATGGAGCTATGGACTCTTGAGCTCAACCACTCACATGATTTGCAGGACAGTCTACATTGCGATATTTCCTAAGAAATATGAACGTCCTCTGCAGTTCTCCAAGGAATGCCCAGCAGAGCGAAAATGTACACACATACCCAAGCTGGATGCGAAGGTTGTCCGAGTGAATTTATCTGTTAGTTCCGTGGAAGAACCTTTGCACAATTCCGCTGTTTACCACCCCTGGATGGGGATTTGTCTCGCTTTGTTATTTCGAAATTTTCACGTCAGTTATTTCGAATGTTTCCTTCACAATGACGTACTGATTTTACGTCTAACAAAATGTTTTGATTTACGACACCTGTCAGGAATGCCCATGTGAATAAAGGAAGACCCACAATGGCTAAAACCATTCCAATTCTAATTTCAGATTGATCTGTATTTCAAATAAATAGTTTTTTAAATTATTTTATATTATTACAACTGGTGAAGTGCGAGTGTGACTCGCACACTGAGTTTTTCGTATCTTCAAGCATAAAAAATTGACTTTGCTTTAATGTAGCTGATTTTAGAGATTCATTTCTGTTTAAAAATAAATTTTTTTGGACATAATTTTTTTTAAAGTCGTTTATAATAATAATTTAAGGATAGCAGTTGATATATTTTGAAAATACCACACACTATGTAAAATAGTAACGGAAATTTAAAATCTATAAAAATTTAGGCAATTTTTGTTATGTAGTTTTGTATATAAACAACAAAACTATCCAAAGGATGTAAGACTTCAATATTTATAAAAATTTATACCTAGGCTTCATTTATTTCTAGTATGAATACGTCACTTATTCATCTACCGGTCACTTCATATTTACCTTTTTAACAGATATTAATTATTTAATATATTATAATATATTTAATTATCTGATTTTTGCTCACTTATTTCAAATCGATTTATAAATAAATATAAAATATTTTAGTTTTGTTTCAGCAAATGAAATCGAATTTAAAAACAATCGCATTAATGTAATATTGATTATATGAGAAATGTTAAGACAAAGATTGTTCGAATTTCAATTGTATGTTACATTAGATATTTGTTATGCAATATGGCACATTTACATATACATACATTTACCCGGACTCTGTTCTATTAATATTGATGGAATATCAATAATAGTATTTCCAAAATATCTCATTAGGGTTCATTAGTTCATCGTTTTAGTTTTTATTAATTATTGTTAATAATTTTAATGCATTGTTTTTCGAGGCGGTTCGATTCAAATATCGTAGATTTTTAAATTGTTCTGTAAGTTTTATACATACAGAGACGTAATATTTTCCAATAAATAAATTTTTATCCAACAAAATCAAGCATTTCTTTTCATCAAAAATCAAAACTTTCGTTCGGCTTTTTGTCGAGAAACGCTGTGCTTTCATTTTTTAACCTTAAATGACTCAAATCAGAACCAAAATTGTGACAAAAAAAGGAAATTTTTTTGGATATGATCTAAGAAAATAGCTCAATTTTTCAGAGTTGAAATTTTTCATCCCAGAAGTGCTGCTATACATTTTTACGTAAACAAAATATTTTAACAACGAAAAAAAAGATTAGTTATATTAACTATATATTTTCTAATTAAGTGTGAAAGGTTAAATTTGAATTATAAGTGCTTATAAATAACAAAAAAAGATTTTTCAAACCACACAACATTTTTATTTCCTTATTTTTTAGAAGCATCTCTACAACAAAACAGCACAATATATCGCGCATGTAGATAAACCAGAATATTTTCCTTCGGTCAAAGAAACATACTGTCAACGATAAAGAATCAAGTATTGCTTGTATGTAAATAAATTGGATAGTTTTTCTTTGTCAAATGGGGACTAACTGCTGACTAAGTAATCAAGTATTGTTTGTTTTTTTCAAAAATATCCGATGGACGACGCCATTGGTGCTGGGCATATTATTCGTCATGAATGGAGCGAACCGCATCTGAGAACTTTCGTGTTTCAATCTGGGGATAAGAAAATAAGCAAGTCACGTATGCGAAACTTTTTCCATTTGCAGTCTGTGAATATGGAAATGGGAATCTGCACGACGAACGATAAGGCTAATACATTCCGAGCTGGCAGGAAACTTTCTTTCGAGAGGAGGCACAATCTGCCCGGAGTGGCATTAAAATAAAAGCAAACAGAGTAATTAGTCTCTTGGAGTCGTAAATCAATTATAGTAGCATATTGTCGGCGGTGGATACCTTTCGTTTAACTTGGTACAGCTCTCGTCGAGTGCTTAAACGTGGTCTCTTAAAGTTTAAAGTGTTCCGTTCGCACGAAAAGGCCTCCAGGTATAAGAAAATTTTCCCTTGTAGATAACGATTTTTATATATAATAAAGTTTCTATTTAATGCTATGAAAATAATTACCAAGAACACAAAGTTTCTCTTAAATTATTGAGAAATCTGTGTATCTGACAAGTACATAATTTTAGAAACTACATACTTAGTCCTTTGAAAAATTAATTCAATTTTAAAAAATCAGTCTTTCGTTAAAAGTCTTAACTGAGAAAAGAAAGTAGAGAGAACATTTCTCAACAAATCGTTCTGACTAGAGTTCCTTCATTAACTTTTTCTATAAAATTATTTTCAAAATTTAATTAGATTACTGCCGACATTTTGCATCTTAAGTTATGTCGAAACATAAATATTGTTAGCAATAAGAAATATGTAATTCTATCAGGTTTTATTATATATTTTAGTTTGTGGTATGTAATTAAAAATATCTATTAAAACCTATTAAAGTAAAGGAACATTTTCTTTAATATATTTCTGCCTTCATTGTTATTTTAAAAATTAGCTAATTTTCGGATTTAGAGTCTAATTTACTCCAACAACTAACATGGTTGAACTCTCTTGTTTTTAACAGGGAAAATCCTACGATAAGAAAAAAAATTTCACTATCGATTAGTAGACCTCAAGATTATTTCCTCGTTAGTTAAATTTGCCTTTCTTTGTACCACAGAGTGAGATAAGATAAAGCAATCCCCCTGAATTTATAATATGCGACATTAGCAATCGTTACGTAGAGAAAGTATCTTTCAAAAAAGCTTTAAATGTGAAGATTCACTCGATCCCCGTCTTAAAGAAAACTATTTAGCATATAATAACAACGAATTAGACAAAGGCGGCAGATAATTGTACAATTAACATGCTTCAAATAAAAAACCTTTTTTGAAGTCAGCTTATCGTGTAAAGACCCATTCCCGTGGAGTGTTTAATTAACCTTAGTGTGAACACTTGTCGTTCTCGGGCTCAAAAGTCCTTAGGATGCAAATTTCAGATATTGCCTCGATCGATTTGATTTTGATAATCAAAATAGAATAATTTGCGATGTCCGATAGCCAAAAGTAAAACGCGAAAACTTGGGGATATCGGAGCTGAGTGAAACTCGATTTTCATTCTCCAAGTGAGTGCAGTTGGGCAAAACCCCTACGGTTATCAAATTTTCCTACAGCACACGTGACGGCCGTAAAACGTGCTTGAAGGTGAGTGGAAAACTCGTCGCAAAGTTAGAAGCTAAAAGAAATAGCCAAGGCTGAAAAGTGAGTTGCCCATCACCTCAGTGAAATGAATGGGAAGGTGCTGTGGCACCTTATTTTATATTCTGCAAGAGTTAAAACAGTCTTTCATCCTGAAGAAAATCGAGTTCAAGTTAAACGGTCGAGAAGTGTTGAAATATTCCACATGACTTCGAAATAGGTTCTTTGTTAATTGTAGGATTTTGCGCATGTTCAGCTTCCAGGAATTCCAGGCTCTTTCGATATAGAGCTTTTGAATGTTGTCCTTTTCCGGCGTATTTTTAGGTTAATTTTGTCTAAAGACAATTGAAAAAAGATTGATAAAAGAACAAATTCGTAGATAGACTAAGGTGAATTCTTCTTTATTTAGACATCAAAACTAATGATTTTTTAAATAAATCATTCAACCTTCTACACGTACGGGATGAACATACCTAACATCGTATTTTGAAACATCTACCTATCTAGAAGTAAAGCAATCGAAAACAAATATATATTACATTTTACTTTGCACTAATTATGTGTTCATGACTGTTTTGTTAAGTAAGATATTATAGCATGCAAAATATCATAGTAATTGCTTAAAAATTCAGTCAGTTCTACTACACTAACAAAATTAAATGGAGATCTTGGGATATTTGTTATTATGTCCATGTATAATTTATACGATAAAAATTGCAAATATGTTTTACGTAAAATATTTACGGGGAATAAAATCATTAAGTAAGGGAAATTAAAAATCGTGTAAACTTTCTTCTTATGCAAATGAACCCTTCTTTTTTTAAAAGAATTCGAGTTATAGACAAAGAAATCTCATAAAATTGCATCCTTATTCAAAAACTGGACAGAAAAACACTTCATTTCTCTAAAGTAAAATAGAAAAGACAATCAGAATCAAAGACAGTAAATATATATCATTCTACAATGGGAAAAAAAATTAATGTGCATTTACGAATATATTGAAACACTATCCCACATTTTATGATTGAAAAAGCATTGCTTACTTGAAATAAGCCTTAAGCCATTTCAGGAAAGTGTCCTTAAAAAATTGTTGTGGGAATCCAAACAGTCCTATAAATCGTTTGGAGGCCTCAATTTCATTTGATATAAAACAATCGAAAGATTTGTCCCATTTCTAGTAATTTTCAGTGAGGGTTTATGGTAATATTGCCGAATTTCGATCGAAATAAAACACGCAATTGTTGTGCTAATAAAATAGGAAAAACAAATTTCCTTTATTGTTGAAATTTTAGTTTATTTCATTTTATTATTTTAACCTTCCCAAATAAAATCTTATGGATATTGAGCTGTGAACTCGTTTCTTTATAAAGAACTCTTAAATACAATCGCATATTTTTCAAGTGGAAAATGTTTTCTCAAAGTTTGTTGAAAACAAACGAAGTCGACAATTTTCCTTTAAATAATGTAGAAAACTTCGTAGCACCATTTGTACTTGTAGTAATATCGAAAAATTAATTATAATTTACTTCATGTTTTGTTAAGGAGCAGAATATTTTCTATGAAATCAAAAATCAACATTTGCGCTGGTTACACTCTGGAGTATTAAAAAAACCTTTAGTTGGTGCAAAATGCAGAACTCATTTAAGCGAAAAACGAAAAATGCGAACAACTTTAACTCATTTGTTTCAGCTTCTTTTTCTTTTAGCTTTTGTACACAGGTGTACACAAATCGATCCCAGACAAAGGAAACGTTTTAAGTTTGCCACACTTTCTTAAGATTAATGGAAAATTTTCTTCAATACGCTTAAGTGTCACTATCGAATAAAGTAAATGTAGAAAATTAATTTCGATTATAAACAATTATTGTAGATATTAAAAATCTTTTTTGGATTTTCAGTATTTCATCTGTGCTCTTGGGAAAATAACTTATTTAATGATTTTTATGATTGTGGTTATTCATCAATACTTCTTTTTGTTTTGTGTTATTTTATGTTACGCATAAAATCTTTTCCTCTTAAAAGCTTTATTTTATTGATGTAATGTGCTTCATTGTTTAGTATTAATATAAGTACTATCTAATAAAGATAATACACACAATATCAATTCGATATTGCTTATATTCTTCCTATATGCCTATTATCTTATATACCTAAGTCAATTTAAAGATCATAGAAAAGTTAATTGCCTACATTAATATTTGTAAACATATGACAAAAAATCGATACAACAATAATTTACACAATGAATCTACTAAAGCCACTTCTATATTTTCTAGTTTAAAGCTGCTACCTTAAATACGGTAGGAGCTAATAAAAATTCAATTTCTTCCGAACCCTTCAAATTCCTGTCATGTTTCCATCGAAAATAAACACACACTTGGTTTCCGTAATAATTTCAAATGAAATCAGAATTTATTCAGCCCACGTAATTTAGTTTGAATAAATTTTTCATAAGGTAGATTTTTTAAACGGAGGTTAATTGAGACACCTCGTGGATCTTTCAATTGTTTTGTTGATTTATTGTTGAAAGATCTACAACGGGGATGATTATGACTTAATTTGAGAATAAGGAAAGAATAAAAAGATTCAAGTTTTTTTTTAACTTTTTTATATAAATATAATTATTCTGAGATCACATAAGCATGCTAATCTTATTTATAAAGTACGTCCCAAATATAATTCCAAATTTTTATTTAAGATATCGATTGAATATTAGGAATATTATAGTTTGGAATTTAAATTGTATTTTACATACCGCTGTAAAATTTCGTCTAGTAAGAATCCTCCTTAAAGTTTTCTAGGAAAATCGATCTTACAAACTAGTTGTATGTTCAATTATCTCCGCTAATTGATGGTACCTATGTTAAATTTCTCCCACAGTTATATGTAATATTCTGCAAGGAACATTTTAAGATCATGTAGGACACAAAATCCAAAATTCTATATACATTTTCCTAATTTTAAAATAACAATGTTCGCAGTCTTGTGCAATTTTCAATTTGATCGGGTTTCAGCTCCCAACTAAACCCTGGGAATATTTTTAAAGCACTGGGACATACCCGAACATTGTAATACACTTGAGGCCTTACTTACCCGAGCAACAGGAGTTTTCACTTACTTCTTAATTGATGTCACTACAGCTTGGTCCCGGCCGCAACTATCATCGGTAACATTCAAGTGGCTCTGCCTGTCGAGCTCGGGGACAACATACCTGTACGAGCTGAGAGTAATATCCTGTGCAACGGTGCGGCATGGTGCCCCCAGTCCACTCAAGGAAGCAGTAAGTCTGCTCTGCTCGCCTCAATCCAAACAATGTGTTATTACGAGGGCGTACAAGAGGCGGCCCTTGGGCACATCTACGTGGCATTACTCTAGGGCCTGTCCTTAATTACAACAAGTGCGTAGGAAGGAGCCTAATTAAGTTTTGCCTCGGAATAATTTTATGGTCTAAGTTTTGTTTTAATTTTGAAAATAAATATACTTCCATATTTGAGCCCAGATAGAATCGATGGTCGTCCTTACGCACCAATAAATTTCAGCCATTTAAACCTAGAAGGTTGTAAGTAATTTCAGATGTAGCACAATCGCGAAGATCGCGAAATTTGAATAATTACCATAAATCAGATTTATAAGTGGTTATTCACGTGCCTGAAGGTAAACAAATTCTTTACTATCGTATCTACTATCTGGGTAAGGATATCAACTTTGATATCCACTTCAAACTGGAAGTACTGGAGCAGAAACTTGCGAACTAATGAAGCGTAGAGCCAAGTCTTTTCATGTTCAAAACCATAAGCCGCAATCTGTGGAATGAAATAATCTTGGGCGCACCCACCCAATCCGAATTTTACTTCGAAATTAATCATACTCAATTAATCAATGTCTGATCTTTCAATACGTTGGGATTACAATATAATAAAGTTTCAAAGTATCTGCGTTCCTCACAACAATTCATCACCTAAAAGTTTCGCTGAAGTTAAACACTAGTTGAAAGTTCTTATTTCCTTTATACCTGAAGAGGTGTTAACCAATTAAAAAATTCTGATAACGTTCATGATACTTTAAATGTTACACGGGTGTAGGGCAACACGACCTTTAGGTTTAAATAATCTAGTTAAAAACTTATTCAGGAAGTTGTTTTCATGCATCACACGATTATAACCACTTAGGGCATTCTTGTAAAAAATACGTAGGACCAGTCGAAGAGCTCAGTGAATCGCGAATCTTAAAATTGACCCACTTTTCAAGTTGTTTCAGTACGGTGTATGCTGGAAATCAATAGGTTTACCTTTCAGAGCTTAAAACTGCTCATGGCTTACAAGGCAGGAAATTGTGTTTTCTTACACAAAATAAAAAAAAGGGAACTGCGAAATTTTATTTTGTGAGGATTTAGTTAAATAAATATTAATTAATTTTAAAGTACCCGGAAGCGATTATTGAACTTTTGTTAGCTTTCTTAACATGTCTATCCTCAAGGCTTAATTTTAAAATTTAGTCAACAATTGTTTTCAGCATACAGGAAAGCTGGTCTGATTGATTATCTGCACTGTCGTGAATTCTTCTTAAAATAAATTTGATTTGCATTATAAAATACTGATACTCGCGGATATTATTTATATTATTACTTGATTTTGGCCATCCAATACCTCTAATGAAATACCTTAGCTATTTACCATCGCTTCAAATTTGTTTAGCACTCTAACAATAAAAAGGGAAAAGATATGAGGTGATCAAATTGAACAATAATATCAAGGAAATAAAAAAGAAATACTTTTTCAAACCAATTATCCAAATATACAAATAAACAAATTTTTTTCTATTGATTATAAACTTATAATTCATTCAACTCTTTTTTATACTTACGACTCCTTTTACACCAATCATTTTTCATAGTAGACCCTCCATTCTCCGGAAATTGCTTTGAAATTCCTGCAAAGATGACTGTGCTTGTACTGCTCAAATATCACCTGTATCATATAACACTATAACCTGAATCCCGTATATAATTCTAAGCCCAAAGGAAGTGCTGCTCATAAACATAACTCGCTCTAAATGGCAGCAATGTCGGTACTTGCCAGGAACTTAAAACTTTATCAATGGTATTCATATCTAGTAGGCAATGTTGGATTTCTGTATCCTGTTGTGTATTTAGGTGCACTCATTATGATGCTACCCGGTAGTGACACGCTTGTTTGTCTGTTTGTAAGAAGCTAGCACGGTAAGTTAAATCTGAAAATCGATGCTTTAATGACTCTCTTGGTATTGGGTACGAGTCCTGAATCCCTAATTAAGCACATAGAAGGGATTAAAGGCATAAGCAACTGACTGATGTTATATGGAAAAGATTTTTCCTTTTCATACGCATACACAAATACGTGCCATGTGGATGTTGGGCAATTCACATAATTCACTAGAACTTCCCTAACCACTTTGTAAAGATGAAAAAGTATCGCTTCTAAGTTCTCCAAAACAACTGTTGCTATTCACCTTGTTAATAAGCAGTGCATTAAAAGTTTGCCGAATTATAAGTTTAATTAAAGCAAAGTAGAGGTACTAACTTCTGATTTTCCCTTTTTTTTTAATTGGTAACTTGTTGAGAGGATGAGGGTTTTAACATTACTCAAACTCTATTACTGCAGTTGTATTAAATCAGATCATCTACGATTTTCTCGGAAATTCCGAGATGACTGTGTAGTAGATAAAATATCTGCGAGAATGTACTTACTAAAGCACCTTCAATTAACCATAGTGATCTAAATAAAATACGAAGAACGTTTTTAAAAATCCTCTGATTTAATTTACTGTTTTAAATAGGAAGAGCAACTAGATTTTCTTTAATTCGAAGGTATTTGCACTCGCCTAACATCCGTTTCTTTAAAAGTGGCACAAACCCCTAGTTTTAAACAATTTTACTTCACAGTATTTGTTATTTCGTACAGACATACTTTTATATGAAAATTAACATTTTTAAGATCGTTAATTCTAGCAAACAATTTATTAGTAATATTATTTGCAAAGCTGTACTATTTTTCATGGGATATTACACTCCTCTCAGAAGGAGCTAATACCAGATCCTATAAAGTCTTTCATTTTCCTCCAACAAACGTTTGTAATTCTGCACATTAAAATTTTCTAGGTTCTTGAGATTTTCTTTTTCTTGCTGAAGGCAGATTTTTCGAATTGTATTATAGTTTTCATTTGTCAAGCTGGGCCTTAGATATAGAGATCAAGAGTGAGAATGGAAATATACTGTGCACACAAACGAGCGACGTGACCGAGTAATCTAGCTTTATTTAAAATTAATCGTATTGCAGATACACTAATTACTTTTCTAGTGTCATTAGAAACTTTTTCCATTATTTAAGTGCTTTGGCAGACTCCAACAATGCATCTTTTATAATTCCAAACGTTGTAAAGTTGCCGATAGTTTTGTTACACAATTAACATTTTTTTCAAAAAAGTTCAACAAATAACAATAGTTACCATTTCAATAATTATCCTTTTTCTTAATGCTTTGTCACAGAAAATATCTTTCGTATTATGTTTTCGAATTTATTCAATTCCAGTTAGGATTATTAAGGTTAAATGGAAAAAATAAAACATCAAAAAATGTAGAAAGTTCGCTTTTTCTTAAAAAGTCATGAATAAAAATTAGTTTACATGCAAACTGTATCACATTTCATGTCATTACAATAATGAGTTCGTTAAAATAATTACAGCATAGTTGAAGAAACTATAGTCAATTCTAAACGGGAGTAAAGTAACCGACTTTTTTTATACTTTTTTTATGAATAGAAAACAGGAAGCAAGTCAACGAATTTACCGTCTCAAATGAGCACAAAATCGCTAAGATTACCTTTTGGCTGCACCATATTTGTTGGCAAAAGTTGTACAATTGTATTGAATAAAAACGTTCGTCTAGTTTTTATCTCATAGAGGTAGTCTTCACGAGTTTTCTTACCGCCCCACTTCTTATACAGCTCATAGGAAGCACTATCAGCTTCGAAATTTGCAGCTGGCATCGGTACATCTAAGTCTATTTTTATAGGTCGATCTACAGTTATGAATTTTACGCTCAAATTACTTGCTTTTTATTTACCTTTATTGCACGGATCAGCACATGGAGTCCTATTCAAGTTATCTAGAGGAACTGACATAAATGGAGTTTGTTGACTGGGTACAATATCTTCATTTCTAAACAGCAAAGAGGCCAACTTGTGGAACTATAAAACGAAATTTAAAAAAAAAAATTAACAAAACGGATACATACTAAATTTTGTGGTAAAAGCTTACATTCTCCAGTTGAGCGGAATCTGAATGATCAATAACTTCAGAAATACTATTTTGCAGATATTGAAGCGCTTCAACTGGATCCGTCTTTACAATTTCTTCAAACCGCAGTTTTCTTACCAAATAACGGCAATGCCTAAGAATTTCTAGTCTTTTAGGTCTAGATGGAGAGTTTACATAAAAACAACTCATTTAGAAATTCTTAAAAGTGTTACTTTTCCAACTGAAGAATCCAAAAATCATCTAGTCTAAGTGAGGGGGAGTCGACAATTCCGGGATTACCTCCGAAAAGATAATGGAGCTGTATTGTTATTAGTTTTTAAAAAGCGCAATGTAATAAAAAATTATTTCTACCACCTTTTCTAATTCATCATAAACAAGTTGATGGGCATACCGAGGTAGTGGATCAGAATTCTGACCTGGCTTATCTGTCGTCTTCAACGAGCAACACTGATGTAAACTAACAGCATGTTTGTAAGTGTATATTCGAGTCCACTGATTTTTTTCAATAGAATAAACCCAGAAGGAATTTGAGGAATCGACTTGATGAGCATCACGTCTGTCTTTTTGCTTGCTTAAACTCTGAAATAAAAACGTAATTTTTCTTAACCTCCAAAATGCGTCTTTAAAATTCTCCACTTACAGAGAAAATATAAATTTCATCTCGTTCACAATCGATTGTCGCCCTTTGTGTAAAACCTGGAGGGGGTTCATTTTTATATTGATTTCCACCACTATTGGAGTTTAAAACGGTTATAGCTTGTGTATCAACATTGTACGAAATGAATTCATCAATGTCTTCTTTCCCCCTTTGTCCGCCATATATGTATAATTTTCTTCGTCCCTATGATATTTTCTCATTGAAATAAATTATTCCGTTGTTCAACTTTAGAAACTTACGCTGTGAAACACCATACAATGTGTCACGCGTGATTTAATAGATTGAACCTCTGCCAGAGCGGCTGATAGGTGATGGCAATCTACCAAAATATGAGTCCATGTGTTCGTTGCAATGTGATATGAAAATAATCCAGAATATTCAGGTTCCGAAGAAGACATATGATTAACGCTACTGAAATAAAAGGAAAGTTATATGGGCAATAAATAGACGCTCTGTAGCATACCGGGGAGTCAAAATTTTACCGCCAAACACATAAACAGTTCTTTTTTCAACATCAATACACATCTGATGATCATACACTAGATGGGGCCCGCCAACTTGACTGGTATCGTCACATATTTGAAGCCATGAGAGCGATGAAGTGTCGTATAGGTAAAAATCACTCTGTTAAAAAATGACTGCGTCTTTTAGTACCTTTAGTATGTATAAATTAAACACTACTTCAATAAATGGCAGTAGCAGATCTTTTAAGGAAATTTATTTGTTTGTAGTATACAGACCCGATAAAGAGAAGAGCTTAATGAACACTTAAATTAAGAAATTTTACAATGTTTTTATGTGGCATTTTTATTTAAATTTTAAGGAATATTTGTCCACTTATGTAAACAATAAGAAAACTGTTCGAAAACTTCAGAGGCTAAAAAATCATGATTCTTTCAATCTAATAATATCAAGGAAGTATTTTCGAGTTTTTTAAGCAAAGTTAGTCATGTTGTAAAACTTTCAATATTGAAAATTTAACAATAGCTACTGTAGATTACAAAATCCGTAAATTAAAATTAAAGAAAGTTCACGAAAAATATTTTCAGAAAAAAATAAACATGGTGCGGTTTATAATTGCATGTAAATCTTCTGCTACTCGGTACGCTATAAATTATTTGAACATCTACTTGATTTATTATGGACTTGTTTACACAACGTACAACCATATCATTTAAGCATCAACCATTTTAACGCTAAATTTATTTTTTCCAAAAATTTATTTTCAGCTGGCAATATTTTAACATAAAATATTCAAACTAAAGTCGGCCGAGTCATTTTTTTATTTTTACTCTATTCTAAGTAAAATACGTAAAAATTTTGTATGTAGAATATCTACATAAAAAGCACTGTGATTGTATAGATTGTATACAACTTTATTTATGAACAAGAACTTATAAATTCACTATTTAAGGCTAAAAAAGCTAAAACGGCAAGTTCCTCATTAAAACAAGAGCCGAAGAACTTATAAGACCGCAATAAAAATCAAACCTAAAAAATAAGTTGTAAGAGGATATCTCAAAAAGCATGACCACTCCAAACAAACGAGCAGCTAAAGTTATCAGGGATGCTATAAATAGTAAATTCAAACTCACTAGATTTGTTGAGTTTAATTTACCGTGAATCATGTATTGAAATGAGATAAACAATACTAATGGTTTTCCGTCGCCAAGATAAGGAAATCAATGTTGTGCTAAATAGACACAAAGTTTGCTTTGCAATTTACGTTCTTGCAGGAGATAATGAATTTCTGAACGCTATGTATGCTTTCAGGTTTTTAATGAAAACATGCTTTGCATGAAAATCTAGAACTAGAAAATTTGTAATGTTTCTCTGTACGAAAGATATGTGTTTTTGTCAATGACCTGCAAAGCGTTAACAGTTTATAGTATTTCGTTCCGACTTTATTAAACTGTCTAAAATCGAAAATCTATTTAAGAGCTTCGTCTACCTACCTTTATGTACTCAATGGTCCTGATAGAATTGTCCAAATACCTCCCTAAGGTGAAAATGTTTCCACTTACTGGATCAAAGACCATCTTATGGCAAGACCTAGGTGTTGGCCCTCCGAATTTCTCAGACTTCTCATATATTAATTTCCACGTGCTTGTCTTAATATCGAAACACCACAAGTCACTTAGATCAGTAAACCCGTCCCAGCCCCCGAAGAGGTAAATCACATGTTTGTTTGTATCAATGATTAGCTGATGCCCACCTCGTGTTCCTGTAAATGGAAGACTTTTATGACCTCATATTAAAAAACCAAGGTGATAAGACGATCAACCTGGACGCTCTTCAGTTGCAGTCTCCTGCAGCTTCCAGGAGTGTCGATATTCATTTTTGGCAAGGAACTCGTCCATCAGTCCGTCTTCAATACATTGTGCAATCAAATCCTCAGTTTTCTTGAAGTCACCCTCGTTCACCAAGCACTTGTATAAATCACTCACGGTAGGGTGTTCTAAGCTGATACTTGTCTGTTCCTGTAAGGCTCGAAAAGCGGCATCATAGCCCTGCTGACGGAAGTGTTTCAGACAGAGTCGAATTATCTCGACTTCACGAACCTAGAAAAAAGAAACCATATAATAGCAATCGATGATACCCCGTTCGATTAGTTTGCAATACCCGATTGTAGTTCTTCAAGCTGGTTCCCATAAACATCGGATCATCCTGGCCATGGAGCTCAACGTACCAGATACTGAAATTAAAGCTGGGTCCCCACGATAACAAGGGCATAATCTGGATGTAGAGGATGGGGAGTCGCTCACCATAGTCGGATGTGTGTCGAAGGTTGAACGTCTCTGGAGTGGAATCGTTGTTCAAACCTCTAAAATAACACAATTACGTAATTCTTATATTGTGAAGTACCTGACAATAACTCACCCTTCTAGGAGTAAGACCATCCGCTCCTCGTCCAGTCCGCCGAACACCTTAAACTTCTTCAGGTTGCAAACGTGCGACTTCTCGAATTTCCCGAATTTGATACGCTTCACGATAGCGGGTCGCTTTAATTTTAGAGTCAGAAATTGCGGAGGATTGTTCGTATTGGAGGACCATCGCGACGATTGGTTACTTGGGCAGTCCTGTAAAATGTTCCTGCAAAAAGCATCTGTAGGCAAAATTTGCAAGATTTTCGCACTAACAGAATAAAATCCAAGGAGAGACACAGTTTGAGATAACAGTACACCCGAAATTTTAATCAAAGATTCATAACAGTAAAACTTAATCTTTGATTAAACACTGGCTAGGTAAACAAGTGCCAAAGATGCACGTCTGGGATGATGCTAATTACGATGATTTCCACTTATTGTAATTGATGTAAACACTACTTACTCTGGCAAATAGCACGTCGAGTAGCTGGAATAACGATGAATTTCGTAGTCCAACTTTACAAGATCTGTCAAATCGCTCGCCATACTGTTGAGTGTTTGTTGTGTACGGCGCTAACGAAAAATGTTTTTTTCTGCAATCACGATCCCCGAAGAACTGTACTACCGACATGTCATTTCTCGACTGTTCGAATTTCGAAAATACGTTCCACACCGCAGTAGCTTTATACTTATTTTTCAAAAAGACTTGCTATCAACTGACGAACGAAATGAAATTTAATTCTTAAATAAAAATTTATCTGAATTAAGTAAAAGTGAACATGTCGCATCCATCAAGCAGTGCGGTAAGAATAATTTTGTATAACTAAAAAATTGTATAAAATATGCATACAAATTGGTTTTTCTAATTAATTGTTTTCTATATGATATCTCACAGCAAATGTGGACATCTCATTAAGATAAATGAAAGATTTATAAAATCGAAGCATCAGTTACAAATGGTGTGAAACGCATTTGCTTTTTCAGCTCGTGATAATTTTGAAAATGATTGAACCTTTCAATTTGTTTTATAGTTTTCCAAGAAATCATTTAAGTGTCGTTATTAGGGACTCGCATAAAAATTATGTCCCAATTCAAAGCAAATCGTGATAAATAAAATCAAGTGCAAGTTTAACTTGTGCACCGGGTACTATCAATTAAACTAATTGTACGATTTTTAAGAAAACCCTTTCGAACGTTTGGTTCATTTTAAAATAAGGCAGCATAAATTCTAAAATACGCAAATTCAAATTCTATCGTTTGAAATATATGCGGGTTAGTAAACTTGACTGCTATTACAAATTTAAACATCTATCCAAACCCTGCAAAAGGTCGTAATGTACGAGCAAAACTCTTTTGAAATCATATATCATTTGCCAACAGCCCACATTTTTACAAATCGGTTTTATCAAATCTTCAAATTGCTGCTGCTTTTTTAATAGAAATTTACGTTAAGAAAACCACTAAAAACAAGGACGTACCTGAAATCTGTTAAAAGCGCTAGCTCCTAGCAATCTTACTATTAGTTTTTATCTTAAATATAATGGGAAAGCGTAATTATGAATTTAGTACAAAATTTTGTTTTATTAAATTATTTTTTATTCAGGCTTTCCTTGAAATTCTATAATAGACACCCAGAATTGTTTAAATTCGTTTGTAAAATATTTTAATTTAATTGTTTTGTTTTAAAATAAATTTGACTTTAGAAAAAAAATAAAACCTTACTATTTTTAGAATATGTCGCGTGTTAAAAACTTTAAACAAACCGAAGGTTTTTTATTTTAAAGTTATATGTAATTGTTTTGTGTATGCAAGCGCAAGATGTACGTATAAAAATAAAATAGTAGATAAACGAAAAAATTTATATTTTCAAGCATTTTTAACTTCAATTGCAAAAAGATTTTTCTTGTTCTAACATTTTTATTTTGTACTTTTGTATAACGAAATTAAAAATATTGGTGGGTTTTGTTGAATTCCATTGTTTTGTGTTTCAATCTTAATCAATCAAAACAAAATGTACGATTGCTTTATTTTTCTAAAATAAAAACCAACTTCGGATTTTTTGTTTTGTAATTATAAAAGTTTTCTTCTTTTTCGTATACAAACAACTAAAACATGAGTACATTTTATTTTATCAGCCAATAATTACTCAAACTTCACTTAGCTAACGTAGCTAGGTAGTCTATTACAGTGATTAAATTAAGCAAGTGGTTAAACATGCTTTATACATTTTCTACACAATTTAAATATCAATCTTGTTCCAACGTTTGAATTTTCGCGGTTAAAACAAGTTCTAATTCTTTTCGATCATATCGGTAATGTGGGGCTGAGCATGGCACTGCCTCTGCAGCCATTGTCGATTAGTTTGTATATCGAACTTCATAATCGTGAGTTCTTCATGAGTTATTTAATTTGACACCAAAAATCAAATGAACTAGAAAGTAGTGACTGTGTATAGATTTATCGTAGTGCATAAAATAGTAAACTAAATCAAAATGGTAATTGCGATCCTCTGTCTTAGTGCGATTGTTGTTAGAAACGAGCACTTCTTCAACGGGGAAAATGAGCAAAAAATTCAATGGCAACTAGAGAGAAATGTCACATTCAAAACCTGATAATTCTGGGTGCTCTAGATTTGCAATTTTTCCCCGCGGATAGCTCGCACCTGTTCTAGAAATACCTGTTCGATTGCACTTGGATTCTAATTGATATTTTCCTTTTCAGGGTAATGAAACATCTTTGCCCATGGAGATGTGCTCCAACTGTAAGTACGATAACTGTATAGCTATACTAGCTCTAGAAATGCGAGAGGTGAAGATTTCTTAGGCGCAGTACTTTAGTTTGTTTTGTCTGAGGCAAGCGGTGTTCCCGCCGGACCGACTGAGAAGCATTCCGTTCGCCTTAATCGGCCCTGCGGTCCAAAGAAATTGCATGCCCTTTTCTTTCATGAATCATTCATCGCGCCAGAGAATCTAAAGAAAATCGTCGTGCCTCAGTAAATGGACACGCAGCTAGTTCTAGAGAACATCAAAGAGCCAAGACCCACCTGTTACAATAACTTTTATTTTTAGCTCCTCTCATACAGGTGTTTACATTACTCCGCCTCGCGGCTTATTGTTGGGCTTAGTCTGGGTAGCGCTTGTCGAATATTTTTGACAATTTTGGTTATTACTTTTCACAAATTTTGCGTATTTATATAATTCAAGGCCTTGAGTCAGTTGAACTTAAATTGAAAAAAAAGAAGGAAAAGAAAGCGCTACTCGACGGTGCCACATGGCGCGCGATTGTGTGGTCGTAAGCCTAATGACAATATTTGCACAAATCGCCTCCGAATATAAAATTAGCCGCTCGCTTTGAGGTGTATTTTTGATAAATTCTGTTTACAATTTAAACTGGTGCTTCTTGCGTGGTAGAAGTAATACGCGAAAAAAAAGCTATTCCGCCAGCGTAGGAACGACAATGCTTGCTTAAAATTTTTGATATTATCGGCAATCTTGCAGCCCTCCAGAGCTATCGCCAACAAGAGATCACTTTTCATATTTATTTCGTTTCTGTGGACTTTACTAAAAATTTGAGATGCCAGAGAGTTTGTAGGGCTGGCTGCTAAAATTTTCTTTAGCCAAGAATCGTTTCATTAAAATCGGGGAATGAGATGTAACCAGTAGGTTTCACAGATATTTGCACCTTTGCCAAAGTAAAGAACTTTCGCGCTTATTATTACACTTAGTGTGGGAGTAATTTGTTCAAACAGAAATCAAGACAATGAATTTAATTACCTGATGAAATATTATTCATACAAATTTCAAAATATCACTTGGTTTTGATGTATTTTGAAATATTTTTCATGTTTTTCCAAAAGATTATATGGAATTATATTACGGCGTTCACAAGATGACTTGCGACCTGACTTTTTTTTTCAATTGAATTTTATTCACACCACTAAGTAGCCGAAACACAAGCATTAATCGGGCCACATAAAATTCTCTCAACATTTGGCAAGAAACGCATTAAAATTTTTAATTCGTTCTCTTAAGGTATTAGCATATTTAACAGGCCAGGAAACCATGGATTATTTTCTAGTTGATGTGATGTGCAGAAAATTTACCTTTATTTATTTTGGTTATGAGCTCATTCACAACAATAAATGTTCCTAATTTCCCTCTCTCGTAATTAGAGACTGAGAATAAAATATTGAAATAAATATAAATACATAACTATAACAACTTTTGTTTTATACAGGAAAATTTAAATATACTGAAAACTACAAACAAGATAATTTTGTCCTTTTATTCCTGTAACTTTACTTTAAAGACTTTTTTCTTATATTTAAAAAAAATGTTTTTCATATATAGATCTACATAAAGCAATAAATATGATTAATTTTCTCATTTTACAACGATCATTAGTATATTTCACCTATTTATTTTTTTTGTTTTTTGTTTAATAAACATTTAAACATACACAAGAAATTAAAAATGTCCAGTGAACCTAAGATTGTTTTTCTTTCGCAAAGTGTAATGTTTTGAAAGGTAACGAAAAAAATCGTCAGCAAAAAAATGACATCAGCCTCGAAACAAAAATATTTTTGTGTTCAACATTTTAAGCTGCCACCTGTTAGAGTCGGATGAAAAAATTAGTTGATACGATTCTTTTAAAATTACCGAAGATTTTAGAACAATTCTTAATGTAGTTTTTTCGAAACTCATAAGAATCGTTCCAAACTTTTTAATTAAAAAGCAAAACCTTTTTCTGAACAATAGATATGAGTCAAAATTTTTGTCTGAAAGAAATTGATCTGAAGATAATTACTAATTTTGAAGAAGTTAGGTGGTTGCAATGTTCTTTCGTTTTTCATACAATAAAATCTCTAATTGGTTGCTATTTATAGAATATTTCAAAGTCAATTTATATTCTATGATTTTATTGCTTTATTTCATGTCGTAAAATTACAAGAAAATCGCTGAATAGAATGAAAAAATAACACACGTTTTAAACCAATACCCTAGGGTACACCATAAATTATTGAAATGGTTTATTTTGCAAAAACATTTTCTTGTACTTATCAGTCACTGTAATTGGAAATCTTTGAAAAGTTATTCATATTTTATTTCTACAGAGATCATGTTAAAAATATTTGAAGTCTTATAGACCAAGAACTAAGCTTATTCATTTTATAACAACCATAAAATTTTGAGTACTTTTCTCATAATTACACATGCAAAGAGGGTGTTTTGAGAGAAAAGTCGTTAAGGTCGTTCAAGTCGTTAAAGAACACACGCTTTCAGAGAAATGTCTCCATTGCTGCAAATATTGAGATGCGGTTTTTACTCTATTTAAGGAAGGAAGATTTTAGTAACAATTAAACAAACCTTTTACATTCAACAAACTGGGACATGCATTTTATTGATGTGACGTCTCACTTCTCAATTTTCTCTCACTTTCTGGTTTGTGGATTTAAGCGAATTGTTTAATAAAATAATATTTGCGTAAAACGTTACATAATGCCTTTTATATTTTAAGATTTAATGACATAAAAGCTCGCAATATTTTTATACAAATAGTAGTTTTAGTGTAACTATTCACAAATAATAAAAATAATATAGAAATCCATGATTAATGGGCCATGTTAAAAATATTCTAAGCACATTTAAATGCTACCAAATAGTTTACACACAATTTAAAGTAGCCGTTGATAATTCCAATAAGAGTTCCATTTTTCAATTAAATTCCCAACAAACTGATTGCTTCGTAATTAGGAGAGAAAAATGTGTGAACAGAATCAATTCTTTAATTGTTTTTTAAATTGGAGATTACACAATCTCTACTGTAAGACAGTAATGCCACAACTGTGGCATTATATTTTCCGTTTTTTTTAATTTAATTGGTCAAAGTCAGCAAACCATCCCATCAATTTAGTCATCAATCTCCATGTTTTGTAAGTATTTAGGGAAGAAATGGTGGTAGTCGGGGTCCAGTAATTTTTGAAGCCACATACAATATACAAGTTTTCTTGTTATTTTATTAACAGTCAACTATTTTAAAATTCTCTCTCTTAGTTTTTTTTCTTGTAAAATTGTTAATGAATAAAAATTACGTGTGTAATGTGCAAGAAAGAGATTCTTCTCCTATACTCGATAGATCAAATACTTCTAGTTAAATGCGGTTTTAGTAACTTACCTGCAAATTCCATGAAGGGGTGGTGCATAAGCAACTTTTAGCACAGTACAGGCTTTCAGACAATGCACTCTTCGTATATTTAACAGAATTGATCGGTGTAGCTACTAAAGATTTGAGCACGTGGGCTCTGCTTTTAAATTCTATGCTTTAAAACTAGTTCCACCCCTCTGGTTAGGTCGACCTGAGCAACTGTTTAACCCCTGGTGGTTTCCTCTGACGCATAAATAAATTATTGTTTTTTAATGAATTCATTAAGTTGTTATTTGGCAGCATTTTTATTTTATAAGCCTTTTTAAAGGGATTATATTAGAATATGTGTTATACATTTTAATATCTGCGTTTTATTTCATGATCCAATTTGATTGCACGTAATTTTTGCACACGTGTTATCTTTATAGAATATGACCTAAAGCAAGAATTATTATCTAATTCTTATCTAGTCACTATGTGTTTTTTCAACCCATGTTATAGAATTTCAACCGCCCCTTTTATATGGAGCTACTTTAAGCGTCTAGAATTTTCATGAGTAATTTTTTTTTTTAACAAGATATTGTCGAGGCTAATTTTTCCGCAGGATTTAAATTCATTGTATAAGTATTATAGATAAGCTTTTTACTTGATAGTGTCATAATTGTCCGAGGAATATCTCAAGGTTTTCTTAGCTGGCAAAATCGCTAATAAGGTATGCAGAGCACTTACATTTTTGAGAAAGTACATAATTCGTGCTATAGGATTTGAAACTACTTTGCTATCGTTGCTATCATCAACAGCTACGTCATCTAAAAATAGCAAACTGTGACCAAAAAATTACGTTTTTCACAGAAAGTAATGTAAATAAAAGCATAAGTTGTTTTAAAATAAATAGGATCTTATATTTCTGCTAATTTTGAGAATTAAGGAATATTTTAAAGATTCTGATTTATACACAATTTGAGAGACAACGAACATCTTTACTTCTGGATTTAAAAATTTTAAAATTCGAATACAGCAGGATGGACACTTTCTAGAAAGCTGCGAAGAGTCAGAGAATTTTATTAGTCAGAAAATTTAGGAAGTCAGGACGTTAAAATGAGCCAATCAAGGGCAACTCCAGCTCGTACACTAAGGATTTTCATACCTTTGTTAAATAAATTCCACTGACCATTTCTCCCCTAAAATGTAAATATAAAATGGTCATTCTTCGGCCTAAAATGACACAACGTGGTAGGAATGTTACACACGTTGCTCTCTTTACATAATTCATTAGAAAAATTCTTGTTTTTTAAATCTTTAATTCTAAAATGTCTATACAGAGATAATTTAATTATTTCGTATTCATTTATACTCTTGTGAGTCATTTATGATTATAAATAGTGGTAGCTTATTGATAGTGAGCCTGCCTCACAATTAGAAATGGTTTTTGTTTAATTTTCAACTTTAATTCATAAAACTCAAGATGCAATTAATTAATTTTAGTTTTCTTTTCTTTGATGATTCGTGCCCGCCATTTTACATAATATTAAAACTAACGATCTCATAAAATTGTTCAGTGAATCGTATATGGTTTGTCTTAGCTCATTTCAATTTGATTTGGTTTAACTTTACTGGATTTAGCTCGGCAATTTTTGGTCGGGCGACTTGATTTGATTCACGTCGTCTTATTTTCACATCTTTATTTTTCTTGACTAGATTCAACTGAGTACAACGTGAATTAATGGACTCAGCTTAATTCTACTAAATTCAGATGAAAAACTGCATACAAGCATACTATTTAAAAACCAAATGCTGTTTTTCTATTCTACAAAGCATATAAATCTGCCTAAAGCAAGCGAAATTCATTTTCGTGACCTATATATATCTATTTCGAACTTTAATGTAGAAAATCTGTAGCCTTCATGTTTTAATAAAATTCCCTAATTCCCTTAGGATTAAGATTAATTAATCAAAGTTGTGGTAAAATCAATAAAATACCATTGCAATATTTTTATGTAAATGTATTTGATTGTTTGCTATTGTTCGATTATTTATTAACTTTGAGTTGAATGGAAAATAAAAAGCGTTTTTGTAAACAAAAAATTACAAGGCCAATAAAAGCTAATGGTTTCAAAGCTCCTAAAAAAAATGTGCTGGCCGGTTGTGCCCACTTTTTCTAGCCATTAACAATATATGACAACCAACTAGTTACAATATCGTTAGTAAGGTAGAAAAGTATGTGGAAAAAAAGTCAGCTTGAGTGACCACTTCTGGGTTCCTGCTTCGAACAACCTATATAACCATTAAATAATATTCATCGACAACTCCAGTGGTACTAAACCAGCCAGTCCATTACGGGAATACATGGGGAAAAATCTAAATAATTCAGGGTAATATTTCCTTATCTTTATTAACTGTGTGACAGTCATTTCCACGTGCCCGCTAATGCTACCTGGATTTGATTTAACTTTGACATGCTAAAGTTCCTTTGTTCTTTTATAAAATAAACTTTTTATGTGGTTCTTATTTTGTATAATTTTCATTCCATGTTACCTCCTCTGGTCTTCGTGGCTACAAAGCTCTTTAATGTTCAATGTAAAATGTTTCGCTTTTTACTCCCGCCAGCACACCAATGAGCATATTATGTAATTACATAATTGATTCGGGATTAATTAACAAATTCGGACTGAATTTAATATGTTCAAAACACCAATAAAATCTTCGCTTTCGCTGTTTAATGCAAAATTGTTCACTTAAGAAAAGACTTTTCTAATTGTTATTTTAGAATTAAGGAAATTAAGGTCAAGTGGGATCACACAACGAGTTATTTAATTACTAATTACACAATTTCTGATTTCTAGAATGGGTTAATTAAATTTTAATATTATACTCTTACTGGTGGGTAGATTAAACAGGGTAACAATGAAAGAAAGAAATATTTAGGGAATTTATTTATATTATTGTAAAATGATATTTTCTTACAAATTAACTTTCTGATGTGCAAAAGATGTGGTAAATGAAATGTTCTAAACATAATGATTCATCTGTTTTTTAAATGGGAATGCAAACAAAGTAGCAAACAGGTTATTTAATTGCGGTTAAAATAATAACAAAAAATAGTCTTCGTGCCACAATAATGTAATCTCGATGCATTGACTTTTAAGACAAACATGAAATATGAAAATTTATTGATAACAGAAAAATTACCGGTACACTCGAGAATGCAAATAGTTAAAAAAGTAGGTCAAGAATTCATGCAATATCTCTATAAATATAATAAAGGTTTTCGAATGTAAACTAATTATAACTTGAATATCTTTACTTTTCATAAACTAAGTTTAACATTTCCATAAATATATTTAATTAGTGAGTGTACCTGTTTGAAGAATGATTTATTTTTATGACCTTATAAATCATCGACGAGGAAAAAATCTTGTTAAGTTATTACAGACGACTACCTGATGCTTACAGAACCACCAGCGAAAAGTGTAAACAGAACAAATCAATCAGACAAAACAAACAACAACAAAATAAATAAATATACGTACTGTAACCCATGTGTTTTCATGCCATGTGCCATTAGCCATGATATACGTCTCATGTGTGACGTGTCAATCGCAGAGAAAACTCTCCTGTATTCTATAATGGGATAGAAGCTGTAATAATGCTATTTCACATTCGAGATGTGATTGAACATAAAAACTTTTGCGTTTAAATAATAAATTAGATTAAATTGCAATAACACATTGTACAAAATACGGAGTTTATTAAGTGTACTCGAAGAATATTTTTCAATCTTATCGCCACGATATTTCAAATTTCATTTCGCCAAAAATTTCTTGTTAAGTTTAAGCACACATTTTTCGACAAACAACTTTTTCTTCATGAATTCAATAGAATTCAAAATAGTTGAAATTTTTTCTTAAAAAGTTAGGAAAAAGAGCATTGTTTAGACTAAACAAATATTATGAGAATCTCTTTAACTAACTTGTTTTTAGTATCTTGGTTTTTGTTTTAATTATATTTGTTACTTTACAGATTTTATATTATATTTAAATTAATTTCTTTTTTAATTTCTAAATTATGATGCAGAAAATTTCTCATGCGAATTGACCTCCCATTATACAAATGAAAGTAATTTAACGAATAATGTAGAAATTGAACTTAAATTTAGTTTATATAATTGAAAACAGGGTTTTTGATTTACCAGACATAAGTAAATATTAATACACTCCAAATATTACAAAAAGTATCAAAGTTTTCCAGCTATATTAATTTATAGTTTCCACTTGATGTCAATTGGCTCTGTAGTCATTTGCCGATATATAGTTCAAAATTGAATGTTCCAATTATATAAAACGGATTCGTTAAATTTTATTTGAAGCACTTCTGTCGAAATAATTTGCACATAACTCAGCGTTTGAACAAACGCTGTATACATGAATACGATTAAATATTTCCTAATGCTCACTAAATTTTAAAACATCTCGCCGTTCTTGCGAGAGATTTAAAACTTCCCTAGAATTTATGCTATGCCTTTGAGGTTTCCAAATGCCATTTATATAATTATTCTGTACCATAAAGAGTAAAATACTTTTGAGTTACCTTAAGGAAATTATCCTGGTCTGTTTTTATTTGTTAGCTAAATTACGAAGGTACCCAAGAAAGTTTTTAATGTAATTCGATATATGAGAAAGGTTAAATCCCTTCTTATTTTTTTCCTTCTCACATGAATAATTTCTTCCTTGCGGGCCGGTTTTTCAAACCTCAGACCGTATCAACTCATTCAGCCATGTATTTCGTTTTTTAATTTGTAAATAATTCTATCTATTCATGAAAGATTGTTTTTACGTTTTTGAAACTACTGGGGAAGATGTTGTGATTCTTAAGGTGTATCTTTGCTATTATGAAATCTTCACTACCACATCATTTATTGTATTTGATTTTTTAAAATGAAATTTGAGTTTTTTTTTCTTTTTAATGTATAAACATTTTTTCCTTCTTTTTACAGTTGACGCGGATGAAATCCGGCGTCTTGGTAAACGTTTTCGAAAACTTGATCTCGATAATTCGGGTGCATTAAGTGTTGATGAATTTATGTCATTACCGGAACTGCAACAGAATCCTCTTGTGCAGCGTGTAATTGATATATTTGATGCAGACGGAAATGGAGAAGTGGACTTTAAAGAGTTTATTCAAGGTGTATCCCAATTTAGTGTAAAAGGCGATAAATTATCGAAATTACGGTTTGCGTTTCGCATCTATGATATGGATAATGACGGTTACATATCAAATGGTGAACTGTTTCAGGTAAGAAAGATATTTTAATTTGTATTATAAAGTTATCGCATACGTTAAAACTGAGAGAACCGCTTACACCTAGACTTTTAAGTATCTGATGAGAAGCATTGTTGACATAATGCCAACAACGCAGAATAATACCAGCAGCAGAATGAGCATCCATAGCATGCTTCGTCTGAGTTAAATTAGACAAAAATTAGCGAACCACGAGCTTTCTTTCCTCATGTCTCTTATCCGAGAAACTCATGTTTCTAGTCAAAAATGCTTTGAACTTCGCAGGGGAAATTTAAGTCACCACAAAAATGTCATGTGCCTTTGAGGTGTATTTTTTGTTGTTGCTGCGAATACAAACGAACGCTTTTGAATTTTTGTCTTCTTGAACGTTTAGAATTTTTTTTTTTTTGTGAAGAAAAAATCTCGTGCGGTGACTGTACTCGTGTTCCGTTCATATGAAAAACTTTCTTAAACTAATAAATCCATTTTTTTTAGGTTTAACAGCTGCTTATTTTATATGATAAATTAAAATATAAATTATATTTATGGCAGCTCGCGACATTCACATAAAACACTTTGTTGAAACGAATATTGTAGAAAAAAACACATTCAAACATCTGCTGGCCGTGGGTTTGGTAGTAAATACCTTCTCTTCATCTCCTCCCTGAATGATTAATAGTAGTGAAGTATAATTGGCATGTTTTCACTAGTGCCCTTTTTAAAAGTATAATGTAAGAATGAATGATAAAAATATCAACGGATGTTTGTGTCGTTAAAATTACTTAACTAATCCCAGATATGTTTTTAAGTTTATTATTTTATAAATTGCAGGAATATATATATTTTTTAATTTCACCTTAAACCTTCATTAGTCCTTTAAAATAGTTGTAGGATTTATATTCTTAAATCAAAACATTTTCTCAAATACAACTGTTTTAATGAATACAAAAATAGACATAATATTTTATTATATTTTGTCTAGAAAATTATTTCAGGTAAAGTCTTCCTATAATTGACATAGCCTCGTCAATTTGCGTCCAAGATTCTTAAAATATGTCAGCTAGTTTCATTCCTCGGTTGTTTTGTTGACAGATGTTCATCGTACTCGTGCTAGACCGCACTGCTTTTTGTATATTTAAAACCGCACAATTTAATGTATTTCATAGCGATCGGCTATTAAATTTTTGAATAATGTTTTTTGTGCGCGAATTTGCTTTTGTTGATTATTTTTGACAATTTTGTTCTTCACCGAATGTTAAAATTTGCAGTAAATAGTCACTTTAATAAAAATTTCACAAAATATACATTTCATAAATGTGTTGAAATTTCGTTGTTTTTAAAAAATTAGTTGTTAAATATATACAATATATTTTAAAAAAAAACTATTCATCTATCATACGTAGAATATAGATACTAAAATAGCATAATTTTACCGCATTTTTTTGTTTGTCTGTTGTGCATGTATCACGCAAAAAGTACAAATTTTGATGGAATTTTATTGTTAAATAGTTTTTAGAACAACTTAAAATATAGGCTATAGTTTTTATCTGTCAATTTAGGGAACTATTGGATGGATTTTCCGACCTTTATGAAAAATATTTTCATAGGTCAACGAAATATATAAATATATCAACAAGAAATTCAAAATACAATCTTGTTAATTTTGAGACGTTCAACGCTCGAAAAATAAAAGAATTCTTTGTTTTTGACAATCTTTGTTTGAACACTTTAAATTTGGAAATATTTTTTAGGAACTTCACTTTTACAATTCTACTTTTCCTGAAAATTAAAAAAAAAATTATATAAAAGACGGGAGAATTTCTAGTTTCCAAACAAGTTTTATATCTAAGCAAATGCTTGATTTTATTTATTTTGTTCCAGGTGCTGAAAATGATGGTAGGAAATAATCTTAAAGACACACAACTGCAACAAATTGTAGACAAAACAATCGTCTTCGCTGACAAAGATGAAGATGGTAAAATATCTTTTGATGAATTTTGTTCGGTGGTCGGGAACACGGATATACATAAGAAAATGGTTGTTGATGTTTAAGTTCAAATTAATTAATCCTGTAAATCTATCGCTAAATTATTTATTATATTCATTTTTTATATGAAATATAAGAATTGAAAAAAATTTTTACTATCGAGACATGTATGTAATATTTCATAAAACTACTCTCGAAACTATTTTTTATATATAAAAAGAAACAAACAAAATAATAAAAATCCTTTTGAAATTCACAATTATATTTTGTGCGTATACTTTTCGGATAACTTTTTTCTGTGAGAAAATGACTTTATTTTCACAATCAAAAAATAATATGAGGTAATAACGAACTGTTTATTTTTTTTCTTTAATCTATAATCTAGTCAATGGTGATGTTTTGTTCACTTAAAATAACTTTTATATTTTCGAACGGAAATTGATACACTTTAGGGGTATGCTTTATTAATTTTAGTATATATAAAATAAAACTTCTTCCAGTTTCTACTATACTCTACTAGTTATCCGGTTTAACCTTGTTTTAATTTTATCTCTATTTGAATTTTGCCATTAGACTTTAATAGTGTTGTTTTTTTCGTTAAGTTTCGTTATTGTTTTCATTGAGTTTACGAATTCCTCCTAGTTCATAGATATATTCTTTCGTCCCTTCGAGGTTGAAACCTAAGTTAACAAAATTTAGTGAAACAGAAGTAACAATATATTCTTGAAAATCTTTTTTAAAAAAAAGTAAACTACTGGTTATGCTCCCATACAAAATAATGATTAAAAAATTTAAATAAACTCTTTGAAAGATATTTGTCATTACATATGTATAATTTTTAAATCAGTAATTAACGATATCGTGAAAATGTTGAGCAATTGAGCAATTCTAAGTGTTCTTCTATATAGTGTTCATAGGCATATTATATAGGTACATAATCTTATTCGCAATATGTTAAAAATTTGTTGTACTTACAGCCTCATTGAATCGTGATAACAAAACTAGTTAATATTTGTGATGACTAAGTACTTTAAATGTTGATTTTACTAAAAGAACACTCGTTGTTATAACCTAATCAGATAACACTTTTTATTTGCTGCACCTGGTAATTTATTATTTTTTTTAAATATTTATCAGCGATAGTAATATTTATTGGCTCCGTAATTGGGGTATGGCAGAAATATTTGTACTTACTTAAAATGTGTTGGCGACCAATTTTGAATTTAATGCATATTGTTTACGATAAGTTATTAGTGCCAAGTAATTTTAGTTAGTATTTTATTTTGGGTTATTTGGAAACTTGAGGAGTGGTTTATTATGTAATTTGAGGAATATTTTAAATAATCTCAAAATGAAATCTGCCACTACTTGAGTTTAGTAAGTTATTTCAGAATCTGAATCCGAAAAAAAGAAAAAAAAAATAATAAAACACTCCAAGAGTGATTTAATAATGGTGTTTACGCTTAAAACTATGTTGGTTTGGTTTAAACCGGTGTTGGCAAATATTAAATTGTAGTAAATTTTGTCTTGTGGAAGGGGGAATATTTCTTTTTTCACGAACGTCACAAATTCACAATTTCTTGTCCTTTATAATTCTAAAAATTTATAAGAACCATTTCAATTAGACAATCTATTTATCTACCATAGAAACCTGGTGGCAAAATAGACTTTAGCTTCAGACAGCCAATAGGTTGATGATGGTACGAAAGCACGTGTGCCACATTTTCATTCTACTATACAGAAGTGCCATATTTGCATTCTAAATCTTATAATGTCTTTATTAATTGATATCTCATAGGGTAGTTTAGAGAAAAAAAAATCTTTTTGCGCTTGATTCAATGAACATCTCAAAATGTTTTTGTGATGTGCTTCACTCATATTCCTAAATTCGCAATTTCTTATAAAAATTATCGTAGTTCTCCTATTAAAAAAATTGTGTATAATAACTTTATTACAAGAATGCGGCCGCTTGTCTTCTGCTTCAGTATATTATAAAATTATTTTATTACAGGCCTAACAACTGCATTTTTCAAAATCACATCTCATTGTTATCAAATTTTACAATTTTACAATTACAGAAGACGTCATTTAACAGATTTTAGGTTTTTTTTTTCATTTTTACTGTTTAATGTAGAAGACGTCTGCTTGCAAACTTGCTTATTTAAGGAAATAAAAAAAAAAATCTAATAAAAAATAACTAAAATTCATTTTTTAGCTACGGTGGTGATTCTAAGCAGTGCCTTGAATGAAGGTGGCAAATCAAGAATAAATCAAAGCAACTTCTTTGGGGGTCTGAACATATTTAATTTCACTTTAATCTTATTGCTTGGTAGAGATTCATAATCGTTACATTATTACAATGTTACAACAAAATTACGTTACAAATTCAAATCTCTTATTAAAATAAACACGAATGTTTACATGTCGACATCTTTTAACTTCATTATGAAAATTACATTCGAGTTTTCTACGGAATGTTTCAGGTTTGCGAAAGAAATATTCAATGTATATTTCCCTTTGATATGAAAATGATAAAATAATTCATTTTTGAATAGTCCAGGGAATGGAAGTATTAGCTTTAATACGTTTGAGTTTGGTTTTTTCACAGTCCACTAATATTTTGCTATCCATACGGAATGACCCTTTGCCGCTTAGTAGTAATACATTAAAATAAATATGATTTTCACAGGCTGAGTTAATGCTGTTATTTACAAAAATTGTTGGAAAAACATTTCCAGTAGAGAAAAATAATTTTCAAAGAATATCCAAAAATTTGAAACAAAAATTGCAAGAGGTACAGCTTAAATTTTAATTAAAATCCAAAGTCTTCTTCTTATTAAATGTAGATTAATTGAGAAAGAGCAGTGAAAATTTTTAGAATTATGATTAATAACATAAAAATTTAATGAACAATATTGGACACCATTTGTCGATCACATATTTGTAAATTTTGGGATTCGATCAAAAGTATTCAACAGAACTAAATAAATTTATAACACCATTACAATTCTTTGGAACTAGTGCATTTGAAATATTTCTCAATGTCATAACTACAAGAAATTGTAATTAGTAATAGACTTAACCAGAGGATTTAGAAAGTTGATTACCAATTATAATTTCAGAGAATCGAAATTGAGAAGTAATTTAAATCCTGAAGAAATGATTACGGCGCATTTTTGGATGCCAAGTCTTATTGTTAGCATAAACACAGCCTTATAGTAATTAAAATTGTATCGTGTTTGAAGAAATCTATCATGTGAATATATTGTATAGAGGATAGGGAGTAGAGGTATAGAGGAAAGTAACGTCGTATTTGAACGGGCCCGTACCTACTTAAGGCACTGCAAAATTTCTATTTCAAAAAATATATTACAGAGTCAAATTTAAATATGTTAATATTTCACTTAATAATAGATAAAAGTTTGTTACTTAAATTTATCTTTTTTAGCCATTTTTGTGACGTGGTTAGACTAGAATGATATGTCCGTTTTAGTATACTTAATAAATGTATACGACTTCAAAAAATAAAATAGTACTCGTCACAACTTATAAAAACATTTATAACTATTTGCACTTGGTGAGTAATATTAAAATGAAATCTTTCTTAAGTCGCTTTAATTACTATTGACTGAAAGTTCAAAAAAATATATTATATTAATAATGAAAATAATTATATCTCAAATCCAATTAAATCTTCGCCATTTTTCGAACCGGGTAAAAAGCAAAAAAACAGACATCTCTTGATTTTCGATTTTTATACCATCCTTAATAAAAGCCAATATCAAAAGGCTTTTAAGTGCAAGCTGAGTAGTGCAATAACGTAGGAACAGCATATTTGAGTATTCTTGGTAATTGCAGATGGTTGGAGGCATAATTTAAGTAGAATAGTGTAGTATAGAAGTCGTGGAAATTGTGTGAAAGAAAATAGTACTTTGGTTGCCTTTATACATTTTTATGTTCTTTAAACAAAGCAAAACGGTTTTCCGCGAAAGACTTGGTAGAACTAAGTACAAATGTTGAAGCCATTGTGTACATAATTGAACTAGCTGTACTGTGACTAGTGACTTAAAAGCTTTGCATCTAACTTGATCTAATACCATATATTTTTTCCCGGGAAATCAATAAATAAATGGCTTCTTTCAAAATTTAAAACGAGATCGACAATATAGAATGAATTACAGTAAACATTGCAACATTTAAGCGATAATCGTTAATTAAATTTAAAAATTTCACATAACTTATTAAATTCCGCTTTCCGACTTTTTCAAGAAAAAAAAAAAAAATAACACACACATACAAAGAAAAAATGAATAAATATGAGAAAATAAATCTTCGAATTCTAACAATATGAAACCATTAAGTTGTTCAGCTTTTAGCCGAAAACATTTCTTCAACACGAGCACCTTAAATAAAATGAAATCTTTTAGTAAGTAAATTAAATGCACTTTGATATTGTTATACTATAAAAAAAAGAAATCTTTACTTATTATAGCAAACTGTTTAAAATGAACATAAGAAAGAGGAAAATGTGGTTTTTATCTATTATAAAACTAACAGATCACAACATATTAAAAATTTCTTACCTAAGTCTTAAAATAAATTAAAGTAAAAAGAAAAGAAAAATTGATAATTAAAGGTATATATATAAATAAATATAAATATATTAAACATAAGGCTTTAAAGTACTATAATTATTCCTAATTTAACTATAAAGTATATAATTTAACTGTCCTAGAGTATAAAAGTATAAAAATGGATGTTTTTGAAGTGACATAGTTTTTATTAAATTATGTAAGTAATAGAGTTTTTACGAGAGTATAAAGAATAGTATATATCTTTAAATGTTCTCATCTCTTTTTTACAAAAACTAACGTAAACGGTTAAGTAAATGTTTAAATATATTCAATGTTCGTTTCCCTTGATTTGTTCGTAAGCTGATCATTTTTACGTAAGATTAAGCGAAGAATCTTTTTAATTTATTATGGCTTGCTTTTGGATAAAAGAGATCATTTTTGTGTGTAATTGACTTAAAAAGAAAAGTTTAAAATAAAGCAGCGTTTAAAACAGATGACTTTCTTAACTCTATTATGGAACTTCCCTTGTTATAGCATTGTAATACATTTTTTAAAAAGAACAAAAGACAAATGTTGCATTTTATAAACTAAAAACAAAAGTATAAAAATAAAAGACCCTTACAAAATAGCTCATGCTAATAAAAAAATACATAAATAAAAACACATGGTAAGAAAACAAAAAAAAAAAAAAAAAAAATTCAACAAATTTTGTCACTCTCCTTCGCAACTAAACCTTATAACTTTAAGTTATCTGGAAATAAATGTGTTCTTAAAGTTCAGTACTAAACACTTTTTATTATTAACAACCACAGAAACATCCCACGAACTGAAGACATGGAGAAATCGTTTCCAAGCATTGTTGAAGTAAATAAACCTCAGTTGAATATCCCGAACGTTAGAAAAATAACATGCTAATTTTTGTGAGATACATATATGAATTAAATAATTCACATTGTTTGACAGAGCATTCGGATTAGTATATACTTGTATGTATATAGGCATTTATATACCTATAAATTATAAGCAATCTACAATCTTTTTGCCATGATATTGTTACAAACAGACAAGACGAATGGCTAAATATATAAATACATAAAGTATAGGAAATATGAGCGTTTATATTTAAGAACTATTGTTTTAATATGCACATGTATGGGTCTTTCTATGCGCACGTAAATAACAATTATAAATGAATAAAAATGATCTTATTTTCTTCAGTGTAAATGAATGCATGAAAATAAAATGAGATTTCTTCAATCAACATTATTTCATGTTGTGTAGTAAGTGTCATGTTATCCACTTTTCTTTTCGTTTCCTTTCTAAGTATTTTATTTATTATATAACGCTTTTGTTAAATAGCAAGTTGTATTAGACAAGGCAATGCAAAACTTTGTTGTGTTATGTGAATAAGCGAAGGTGTGAGAATCAAGATTGAGTCGTATATCCAGTCGGTGACTGGATAAGACAGGTAATTTTTCAGAACGTGTGTAAATTTTCTTAATATTGTCTTATGAACCTTTTTCACCTACTTACACATTTTTAAAGCTGTATAATACACTCGTTCTCTTCTTAAACTTATAAGTTCTATAGATTCTTGTTCAAAACAATACGTACATACTCGCTTCATAATTATGCTTTTCACGGAGAGATGCTTCTACACAAAAAAAAAATATATAAGGGAAACATTCTTATAATATGATCTTATTTTCAGAACTTAAATTCTGTTTAATAGGTACTTTATAACAATTTTTGGTTATTCATATAATTACCTCTATACATTTGTTGATTTATGTATAAAGAACACATTTAAAATAAATCATTTATTTGAACTCAATTGTGTGTTTTTTTTTAATATTTCACTAAGTTGTCTAAAACTTATTTGTTAAATGGGTGCCATATTTGATTACAATTGTTTAGTAATGCAAATAAAAATATATTTCCAAAAAAGATTTGGGCGGGTTTTAGTGAATTCTTCTCCAGAATGAAAAATAACCGTCAGCAGGAGTTTTGAATTGAATTCAGAAGTGGTCGATGAAACGAATAGTCGTTGTAGTTTCAGATTCAGGTTATCTTTATTTCAATATACAAAATGTGTATAAAGGGGAATAATTTGAATGGTATAAATACTATGAACTTAAGCAGTAATGAGGTGTACACATTTAACTCAATGACCTTAAACAATTTTATGAGAACTTATAAATTTGCGAATGTGTAAATTACATTTATGCATGCTATAAAACAGAGTGCACACTAACCGTTTTAGAAAGTTAGACACGTATTATACAGGGTAGTTAGAGGTAAAAATTCATTTAAGATTAAAATAATAAATTAGATAAAATATTCGTATGAACAACAAATTGATGGAAGAACCTTTTCTTCCATCTTCTTATATCTTCTAAATTATAAATTCTCCCTTTATTAAACTTTTTGGCTTTTCTCAGGTATTCAAATAGAAGGTCATACTAGTATTATCTAAACTAAAAGTAAATAAATTCCTTTATTATTTACAAAAGTGCTGATAATAGTGTAGTTTTTCTAAATATATCTGCAATACTAAATAAATTTAAAATTATATATTTCCTCAACTTTTAATTATCTTTAAAGACTTTTTCTATGTAATTTAAATTTGTGCAACTTTTTAAAATTAAGGAAAAAAAACGGAGGAAGGAAACGAATTTTAGGATTTAGCCATTAAAATTTTAGTTACTAGAACACGAGGTATGTGCTGAATTTCGTTTGATACAAATAACATTTTGAATGGCTATAATTTATGGTTTTTAAAAAATAAAAATACGCACTCTGAATTCATAATTATGAAGAAATCATCAAGGAAACCTTTGCTCTTTTATTGCATTAAAGAAAATTTAGTTAATGTGGAATGTATTCTTATGAAACTTACTAGTTTGTGGACTTGCTCGAATGCCACTATAATCAAGAAGAAGACGATCAGCTGTTTCAAAGGTTGTTAATTTTAAAGCGTCAAGCTGTTTATTGTGAAATATTGCGTATTTTGGGTAGAAGTCGTATACTACGGCAAGTGTGTAACTTATTATTTCTCAACTACTTTGAAAAGATCGCAACAGTTGTTTTGTTTAACTTTGTACGTACGCTATTTTGTACTCTTAGGGGAAGTCGTTTTAGCGCCAAAATTTTTGCGGTGTTTTTATGAGTATTGTTGAGTGACAGGCGAGGATTGATTTAAGACAATATTCTGGATTTTCGTGCTGCCCAAACACGTCATGAGAATTCTATTTGACCTCGAACTATCTGTGTTGTGTAAATAAAGGAAGAGTCAAGCATGCCCTCCGATGATATCTACTCTATAAGGATCGTGGTCGCTGACCATTACATGTGTCGTCCGGTTCCAGACCTGGATCCGTGCTATTCGGAGTTTCGAGCATACGAAATCAAATGGGTAAGGCGTTGGAATTTACTTTAGTAAATACCCTGGAAGTAAAAACACCCTACTTCAAAGGTTCCAGTGATACGCATTTTCGGATCGGATTGCAATGGGGAAAAGGTTTGTCTGCATGTGCACGGAGTTTTCCCCTACTTCTACGTTCCCTACGAAAATACCGATTTGGGCAGTATTGAAAAAACAATTTATCAAATTGCATCCAGTGTGGACAAGGCTGTGAATATTTCGTTGGGTCAGTCCAGTTCTCGACAACATCATGTTTTTAAAATTCAGTTGGTCAAAGGACGGTATAGATCCTTGAAATTTAATCGAATTAATCTGCATTCACTTTTGTCACTTTTAAGCCCATTTTATGGTTACCATTCCAAGGAGCATCAGTTTTTAAAGATATACTTGTACAATCCGAAATTTATTAGAAGAGTTGCAAATCTTTTCCAAAACGGAGCTGTGCTGGGAAAAATTTTTCAACCGCATGAGTCGCACGTTCCTTACATACTCCAGTTTTTTATAGATTACAATTTGTACGGTATGAGCTTTTTGCATGTACCTCTCGAAGTATTAAAATACAGGATTAGAGAAAATTCAGGTAATGAGTAGTCATATTTTTAAAATTAATCTTGAAAATGCGATCTAGGTATTAAGAACTATTTTTCAAAAATCCCAGAGGGAATACAATATATTATACATTATACCATCTTCTGTGAACATATCGCACTTTATAGTATTATTTTTATATTCAAGACGTGCCCAGCATTTACAGCAGCAATCAGTTGCTTCAAAATGTTCCCCGAATTTCAACCTCCAAGCATGAAATCGACGTTGCTGCTTCTTTTATTTTAAATCGTTTTCAAATTCTATCGCGATCATCAACACACACTAATCCAGGAATAGAATCAATTTGGCAAGATGAAAAAAGTCGTCGGCAGAAGCTATTAGTAAATAATGAAGAGGTGACTCTCATAAAGTTTTTTTGAACCAAGAACAATCAACTAATTGTACTTTAATTCAGGTTCCAGTTTTAGAAATCCCGAGCTCACAAGAACGGATTTATGTTAACCCTACTGAAAGTGATATATTCTATCGGACGGCATTAAAAAAGAAATTACATCAGGCTGAAGAAGACCTGGATAAGACCATTAGTTCTATTGATATAAGTCACGTGGAAAGGGTAATGTACCTCTTGTATAATCTGATTGTTATGATTTAAGTTATAACTGATTTGTAGAAAAGCAAATTTAATTTGAAGAAACTTCTGATGAATTCAATCTATCCACAAGAGTGCTCCCAAGATGAGAACTTAATCAATGCTTCTGTGATCCAAGATCATTTTTCAAATCGTCGTCTTCTGCATGCATCGGTATCGAGACTCCGATCAGACAACAGTCCGCTCTCTGAAGGTTCCACTGATGATAGTATCGTTGATGAAGAATTGGTAATGGTCTTGTCGCAAAATAAGTTAGATCAAACGTGTAAGGCCTAGAATTCCTAATTTAAACTTAAATATTAGCAGTTATTCTTCCTGTAGTACATGGTCAAGATTTGGATGTACTAGAAATTATGAAACAATTAGAAGAAGGCGATAAAGAGGATGACGAACTATTGGATTTAATGCAAAAGTTAGAAGAAGCAGATCATGAAATTGATCTAGACAGCAGTTTGGCTCCTCTATCTCAAACACCAAAAAGTAAGTTATTATATCCCATGTTTATGAAAATAACAATTCATTTTCTTATATCAGGTGTTTTGAAAATTAAGGATGATCCAAATAAGACACTGGAAAATATTGAACCATCAGATGAAGATGATGATGATTCTCACGATTTTACTCTCTTAGTTGATGATGTTGATGAGATTTTAGAAAAGTTAAGTCAAAGGTAAGTTTTTTACAGATATAGAAATTACAAAAAGCACCAAATTTGAATTTTCTGGGGTGTGGTTATAAAAATAATCCCTTCAATTGATGTTCCCTACTGTAATTATTTGCAAATAAAATGGAAAAGACGCAGAGAAATATTTTTAAAATTATCAATAAGATAATATTATTTTATTTAAAACAATCCACTCTAGGAAAACAAATGGTCAATCCGAAAAAGTTCCGCAATTGGATGGTGCTGATGACGCTTTACCTGTTACTCCAAAAAAAGGTGGGAAGCAACTCAAAAATAAGACCTCGTCCATCAAAAAGAGCCCCAAAACCACCAGAACTCCTACAAAACGGCATCGATATAATCAATTGCAAATATCCACCAAGTCGCCAAAGCGATCCATAAATGGTAAAGTTTTTTTTTGTTGTTTGTAATATATAATTTTAATAATGTCTTAATTACTATCAGCACTAGACACTCTTAGAAATGAGGTCTTCACATTGAGTGATGAGGAGGTGATAGTTGATGATGTTATGGAGCACAAAATCAGTATTCACGATAAAGTGTAAGTTGTTCCCTCACACATGGGCTTATTTAAAAAAAAATTTCTTTAGTGAAGTAAAACAGACTCGTACAAGAGCTAAGCGTCTTAGAAGAACTGACATAGAAGGAGAAGAAGGAGCAATCAATCAATCGTATATTACTTGTACCTTACGCAATCCTAGAAGAAGTGAGAGAAAATTAAAGGTGTACACAGTGAATGGAAGTCCTCTTAAAAAGTGCAAAGTAAGGATACAACGCCTTACGCCAGAAAAAATTGAAATGGAAATGAACAAAACTAGTTCGCCGCAGAAAACATCACCAAAAAAATGTCGGTCACCATCTGATGTTGCCAGGGAATATGATAGGAGGAATAATTTTTTTCCCGAGCCTGGACCATCACATATCAACTACTACGAGCGTATTGACGTACCTAATCCAGAAATACCAAAAAGAAAGTCCTTTAATAATAGTGTAAACGAAACTCTTACAAAGGATTGTCCAGAAAGAAACGCGGAAAGCGAAGAAGATGAGGATCTTAATATTTGCAGTTTTTATGAGAAGTCATTTATTGTGAACAGCCCTTCGATGTTTAGCGATTGTTCCCCGGCGAGTATTAAAGGAAATCCTCAAAGAAGAAATATGTTTGGTTCGAAATCACTTAATAAATCCGACACAATTATTACACCTTTAGAACCAGCGCCCACTTTCGAAGATGTTAGCAATGATTTAGATAAATATAATATACCTAAAGTAAAATATACAAAGCCGTTCTACAGCAATAACGCTGATGTAACACAGAAGAAAGAGGTTGGCTCGACTATTTTGCGGATACCAGGGAATTCTCTGAATGATTGTGATGATTTTGAAAGTGTTTTATCTAATTTAAAGGGAATATACGCTAAACGTCGAAAAATGCTTGCAGCCATGGGAGACTGGAGTATAGCCGATCAATTTAAAACAAATAATGAAATCAAAGAGTATTTTTGTAATCAACAGAAAACTGTGATTTCAACCAGGGATTTACCTCCTACTAATCACGATGCAAAAGTGTGGCTTAAAGCTAGAGAAGTAGTTCAAGAAAAGGCAAAGGATACAATAGAAGAGGACAGTCCGATAAAAGTGCGAAGAGAAAAGCCAAAGTTAATATTGGAGAACGACTCATTTTCAAAAAAGGATCTAGACTGTTCACAAAAAAGTCTTTCCATAACTCCTTTAACACCCCTCACTAACGGGAGTACCAAAATAAATAGTGGAAATTCTGTGTCAGACGCAGAGACGGTGAAAAATAGCAGCAAATCGGTTAAAAATGAAAACATAAGAAAAATCAGAGCCCGAGTATCGTTGAATGCAAAAATTAATCAAGCTGCAGATAATCAGGATTCAGAAGAAACTAAAATTTCTGTCGACGGAAAAAGTAGCAATAAATTGAGATGTGTTCAGGAGAAATGTTTGGATACTTCCATTAGACGATCGATTAATTCCCCTCAGTCTAATGAGAGTGTAACAAGTGACATGGTAAGTGTGAGAGCTGTTGGGAAAGTTAACTTAAGGTTTAATTTAAGAATAGGTAAATAAATATTAGTGAATAAAATGTATTGAAATAGATATTTGTTGTTATTCTTACAACCATGTCAGGATCTTTTAAGAAACTATCCCACTATAGATTTCTAATCAAATGCTACCATCCATATTCGTGTCTTTGTTTTATAAAATGTCTCTTTTATTACCTAAATTGACTACTATGACCTTTTATGTCACACAGAAAACCTCTGAATCCACTGATTATACAAACAAGGTCTTTGTTATAGCTTTCTAATCAATCAAAAAGGAGCGAATGTGGTTCTGGCAAAATAATTAAATATATTTTTAAAATGTGATAACATATATTGAATTTCACTCACGAAGAGTAAAAGAAAGTTATATATGACTATTTTTCCTGGCTGACATTCTTTTCAGTATTTTTACCAAACAGACTGTCTGCATTTGAAGAAGTTTAAGTTTCATCATTTTGGAAAAGAAAAATTCTAAAGAAATGGATCAATAGATTATCACAGTTGAAAGTAGATTATGAGTAAAGTAATTCAACCTATGCACTATTAGGTTTTTATTTAATAAAATACAAATTTTCAATTTATTTTCTTGAATATCTGTCGAATAATTTTAAATCGTTAGAATGTAACTCCTGTATTTTTTATTATAGGTAAAAGCGGTTTTAGAAAGATCGTCTTTCTATAAAAATCTAAATATTGAGGGCAGCAACAGTTCCCAAGAAGGAAGTTTTGGTATTACAGGAGCAACATTAGACAACACTTTTGGTTTTAAAATAAATTTAGAAAATCTTCAAAATGCAAAAGCGGATATCGAGGTATCAACTCTCTTGTACTCTAAATTTTTCTACAGATAATTTAAAATAAATTTTCAGTTCGATTACCTTTCCATAATGTCACTAGAAATTTACACATCAACAAGAGAAGAACTTAAACCGAATCCTGAATATGATCCAATTGTTGGATTGTTCTACTCAATAATTAATAATGTGCCAGAAAATTTTTCAATTCCCACTAAATATTCTGGATGTATTTTAGTTATTGATGAAAACGAAAAATCTTGTTTTTATGGTGTTGGTGAAAAAATAACAAGAGTTAGGACGGAAAGGGAACTTTTAAAACAATTCCTTGATCTAGTTGAGTATTGGGACCCAGATATCTTTGCGGGTTATGAAATAGAAATGTCTTCTTGGGGCTATATCATTGATCGTGGACGGTTTTTAAACATTACTTTTGTCTCTGCACTATCGCGTATACCTTCACAAAAGGTTCGAGATGAAACAGGTGATGAGGATAAAGACCAGTTTACTGATTTAGATATTCAGGTAAGTAACAACTTATTCTATTCACTGGCACATTCGGTGTATATTTATAATTTTAAAGATAAAACTTTGTGGTAGAGTATTGTTAGACGTTTGGCGGCTAATGAGATCCGAAATTGCTCTAACTTCTTACACTTTTGAAAATGTAATGTACCACGTTTTGCACCGGAGATGTCCACTCCACTCACACAAAGATTTAACAAAGTGGTTTTGTAATCCATCTACACGATGGATTGTTTTGGAGTACTGCTTCGAACGGGTCCATGGTACTTTAGAAATTTTAGAACAGTTAGACCTTATTGGAAGAACAGCAGAAATGGCAAAGCTTATTGGAATTCAATTCTATGAGGTTCTTTCAAGGGGATCACAATTTCGAGTTGAAAGCATGATGTTAAGGTAAACATTTATACTATTATATAATTATAAAGTGCTTATACTTAAATATTATTAATAGAATGTCAAAACCTAAAAATTTGGTTCCGTTATCGCCGAGTGTTCAACAAAGAGCACATATGCGTGCTCCAGAGTACCTGCCTTTAATTTTAGAACCTCAATCAAGACTTTATACGGATCCACTCATTGTTTTAGACTTTCAAAGCTTGTACCCAAGTATGATAATCGCTTATAACTACTGTTTTTCTACTTGTTTAGGCAGAGTTGAACACTTAGGGCAGTAAGTACACGTTTTGATCGTTTAGATTTATAACTTCAAGTAAATTTTTAGAAAATCACCTTTTGAATTCGGAGCCTCACAACTTCGAGTATCTCGATCGTTGTTGAAACGACTTGTTGAACGTGATGAAATTACTGTATCTCCATGCGGTGTTGTTTTTGTGAAGTCGAAGATTCGCCAAGGCATATTACCTCGAATGCTACAAGAAATTCTTGACACACGATTAATGGTGAAGCAATCGATGAAGATTCACACAAAAAACTCAGTTCTACAAAGGGTGCTCCATTCAAGACAGCTTGGTTTGAAGTTAATGGCAAATGTAACGTATGGATACACGGCTGCAAATTTTAGTGGTCGAATGCCTTGTGTGGAAGTAAGCAGATTTATTAAAAATTTTATATTTTTAATGAATTTTTATTCATATTATTATTTGTTCCTAATAGGTTGGTGATAGCGTGGTTAGTAAAGGTAGAGAAACGCTGGAAAGGGCTATAAAAATTGTGGAAGCCAATAAAACGTGGAAGGCACAAGTAGTGTACGGCGATACTGACTCGTTGTTTGTACTCTGTCCCGGTCGAAGTAGAACGGAAGCTTTTAAAATAGGCGAAGAGATAGCAGAAGTGGTCACAAAAGATAATCCCCAGCCAGTTAAGTTAAAACTGGAAAAGGTTTATCAACCAAGCATTCTGCAAGTATTAATGAAAAATAATAAGTTTCAACGAAAAATGTTATTTTAACGGTATCGCTTTGCAGACAAAGAAAAGATACGTAGGATACATGTACGAGTCTGTAGATCAGAAGGAACCACTCTATGAAGCTAAAGGAATCGAAACTGTTCGAAGAGATGGGTGTCCTGCAGTAGCTAAGGTACTTAATGCTTAAAACTTAAAGGAAAAACTAATATATTTTGTTTAGATGTTAGAAAAAAGTCTTCGAATTTTATTTGAAATAAAAGACGTTAGTAAAATCAAAAGCTACGTTTGCAGACAGTTCACCAAAATACTGTCCGGTCGAGCTAATGTACAGGACTTAATATTCGCAAAGGAGTTTCGTGGACGGAATGGCTACAAGCCCGGTGCGTGTGTTCCAGCTCTTGAATTAACAAGGTAATTAGAATATTTGAAAACTTTTTGTTTTTGAGACGACTGGTTTCAAGTACATCTCAAGTTTTAAAAAAAGATCCCGAATTTTGCCACGATTTTGTTTTCAAGATTGGTTTATGTTCGTGTTTCCAATACTAATGTTTAAATGTTTTTTTTTCCAAGAATTTGTACTTAAGGATCTTCGTTGTTTTTAATTTGTAATATATTACCAATGATCGAAAATGTTTCGAACAAATCATCACACCACTTTCTCAACGCCTTGAACGTCTTCAACCTCTTCATATTTATTCTTGACATTCTCCATACGTGCTAGACTTAATCTTGAATTATAAGTAGTTGATTCTTGTTTAAGTGAAGGGAAAATAAAGGTATAGTGTATTATATTCTCGCTTTTTGGCTTATCCTTTTCATGATCTTTATTATACATACCCTCTAACATTTCTTGTTTTTAAAGTAAAAATTTTTCAATCACACTTTTCTTTGATTTTGGAACTATTGTTTTTGTGCTTTTTAAGAAAATGGCTGCAAATAGATCCCAGATGTGAACCAAGAAGAGGCGAACGGGTTCCCTTTCTTATAATAAATGGCCCACCAGGAGTTCCCTTGATTCGGTTAGTTCGTAGTCCACATGAGTTCATAGCTGATGAGGGAATGAAAATAAATGCTATTTATTACATTACAAAGGCGATCATACCGCCTTTAAATAGATGCTTATTACTCATCGGTGCTGATGTGAATGAATGGTAGGATTTGTTTTAAAAAGATTCAGATTATATGTGTGAATTAAAATGTTGAAATA